>JAKOGI010003602.1:2500-27500 GCA_029747015.1 Carnegiea gigantea | reverse complement strand
AACCCCGTTCCCATCCCCCTTTTTAGTCTTTGTTATCTTTTAGACCCTTGCACCGCTAAAAGCCCTCGATGCTCTCCCTCTCTTCTTCAATTACTCAGAACCTCTCCCTTCGTGACCTTTGTCTAAGTCTCTTCCTAGGACTTATCTAACCTTTAGTGCAACCACCCCTCCTCGATCGCTCCCTATTTGTGCTTCTAGGCAGCCCCGGCCACCACCGGCTAACGGCGTTAGTTAGCGAAGGTTCGGCTGCTGAGATCCATCCATATGATGAACCCGCAACCCTCACCATTGCTTAGATGAAGCCCATGGCTTCACGGAGTTACCAATCCTTCTAAACAACTACGCCAGTGAGTAGATCGGTTGTCCATGAGTCGATTGATGTCATCCACTCGTGCAACATGCCATTTGGTGGCGGCACGTGAATGACATGCGTGGCTTCGTGAGAATTTTTACATTATTTTGAACCAAGTGGGCGTAAATCAGCGAGCATTGAGGGGTTTAGGAGGAAAAAAACAACCAAAGTTATCTTCATTGTCGGCGTGTGAACCACACGCACTATCCTTCCCAGCGGATCTAATGGGTGAATAGTTCTAGTACTTTTCTTTTTCTTAATTACACTTGTTTTTTTAAAAAACTTTTCCCGTTCATGGGGTGGCATGTCTTCAAGGGCCGATTACAAGGGGAGAGAGTTCTGGTAGTCAAAGGGTCAGAGTCGCCGAGTCCATTGGGGTTTCGAGGGTATGGGATACCCAGACTTGAGTCACATAGACACAGTTTAGGGTTGAGGGGGACGGAGTGGTCTCCCTTTAAGGCATCTCAATTTTAGCAAAGTAAAGGGCCTTAGCATGTTAGCATAAGATCATGTTACACAATCACATAGAATCGTATTAGCATAATTTCATAAGGCATACTACTATCCAAGAAACTGCCTAGGATGAGTATTGTGGGGTTAGCAACAAATAGACACCGCTCTGATACTAATGTTGGATATGGATCGAGGACTTACCTCAATCCAAGATTTGTCTAGATTTGTCTATCATCTATTACCCATGGGTTAGTGGCTACTAGAGTCATTTAGGAATCACGTCCCAATCCCAAATCCCAGATGATGGCTAGATTAGTGTGAGGGAGAAAGTAGAGAGTAGATTTTGGATCTAGCGAATAGCTTGCTCAAGTTGCTGCATAGCAATCCGTGATTTGAAGCCCTTCAAATAGTAGCACTAAACTCAAACTATCAATAGGGAATTAGTGAATATGATTAATATGTAATTAATTATTTTGTAACTTCTTAATAGGGTGTTCAATATGACCGTTAATTTGGTCAACACCTACTTTTCGACATCTTTTCGGGTTTTCCTCCTACATCTTTTTTTTTTTATTACAAGTACTTGCTTTGTTTGTTCGTATCTCCCAAATAGTTATTGGTACTATCTGAATTGTTCGAACTAGTCCTCTTGTATTAAATTATCAAGTTTCTTACAAAATTGTCAGGTTGGACAATTTTTTCCAGCACAAACACTTCAAAAAAAAAAGAGGTTATATGCACGACAAATTGTTCAGATCAAGTAAGTGCAGTGTCCAGATCGGATTGGTGATATGTACACTCAATCGTTGCTTCTTGTTACTACTTATTTTTCATGTGTTGCTTGCACAGTTTGCATTGGCAAATAATTTTTTCCCCAAGAATGATTGAGATCTTCGAGAACCAAATTAAACTAGCTGTGTCTTGTTATAAGTTCGTAAACCCCGGATAGGGTTAGGGCTTGGGATGTCTCGGCCTGAATATTGGTTAAGCAGGACCTCTCTAGAATGATTCTTTTTTGGGGCCACTCAAAGAAAGAATGTTCCCTAACTCGTTCCTATCCCTTGGCTCATGGTTTATCAGTTATTCCTAGCATCTTTTTTTTTTCAATTTTGGGCAATAATATAGTATATTTTGGGACGTTCGATAATAATACTCTTAACTTTTAACTTGGATGTTCATGCTCTATTGTATTGGCCTATTTATTGTCTATATGCAAAGGCAAATCAGTTTGAATGTGTTTTTATCAATACAGTGCAACAATTTTACAATGGTATACAATTGCATATGTTTAAAATGTAAAACTTTCCAAGTACACAGAATTGCATATGTTGATTATGAATTTACATCTCAAACTAAAAACATCTTAAAAATCGATCTTAATATATAAACAATAAATAGACACATAGTATGATGTACGGACGTCCAAGTTCAAAGTTGGGAGCATTACTGTCCAATACTCTCAAGGTATAGTATATTCTTTTTTCTTTGGGTTCCAAAATTAAATATATTAAGAAAGAGTTTGAAAAATCATTCGACGTTATTCCAAAATTCTAGAAAATCACCAAATTTTAAACGATGTTAAAAAATATCAAACTGTGATATAAGATACTAATAATTACCGAATTAACTTCACATTGTATTTTGCACCTTATTAATCAAAGAAACTCCTAACTACCTTTCTTTTTTAAAAATGAATAATTCCTTTTGTTTTTCTAATATACTAAGAAAAATAGGAGAGAAACTTTTGATATAATAATTGACATGATACTCAAAACAATTTAAGGGTAATTTAAAGTAGAAAGAACAATGTTCAGTGTATATTGGTAGTAGTTTTAAGAGCAAATGTTAAAAGAGCATCCTAAACACCTACAACCACATGAGTCATTATAATATTAATTTTATGAACTATTCGCTAGCAAAATAGTTATCTATACATTTGGTGCAATTATATGTAGACTACCCATTGATGGCGATACCCTTTTCTTAATTTTTAAAAAGAAAAGTCTTGCTTGTGTTTGATGATCTAGGTATATTTAGATGTCCTCTTTTTTTTCTCTCTCTCTTTTTATTGATTTAGGAATGATATTATATTGTATATTGTATATTTTTTTCCCTTTGGAGATAAACTTTCCTATGTTATTTGAAATAACATGTTAATTATCCTACCAAAGTTTACCCAATAATTTTTCTTTTTTTCATTCAAAAGAATTAAAGATTATTTCAACTTGACAAATAAAAACCAATAAAAAATTCCTTTAATTAGCAAGGTGTAGAACACCATCAAAGTTTGGGATTATTTGCACTTAAATCTAAAATTTAGTAATTTCTTAAACCCTTTTTAAACTTTGCTGAGTTTTTAGATCTTTGTTGGAAAGTTAAGTAATTTTTAAACTGTTTTTCTAAATCTATTTGATTATCTAACAAAACAAATAGGCCATTTGAAGTTGGCTAACCAAAACAAAAGATTGTTTTTGGTTCGAGCGTTCATGTTAAATTTTGATTTACTACCAATCGATTTATAATATCTAATATCGATGAGCTACCTTGTAGGTGGAGCACTAACTTTTATATCCACATATTTGGAATTTCGTGTTTTTGTAGGAGTTCCATCCTATTTTAATTTTTGATGTAGTTGGATTACTCTAACAAGAAGAGGTATGTAGCCTTGCTTCTTTCCTTTGTAGGGGTGGTGTTAGTAATATTAGTAGTCTTAACAAATAATAATAATAATAATAATAATAATAATAATAATAATAATAATAATAATAATAATAATAATAGTTCTTTTATAACTAAAAAACTTAATGAACTTATACTCAGATAGAGGATTATCCCAACTTGAGGATTATATCAAACATTGTTTTCAAGACGGTAAGCAGCTAATCCTTTGGCTAATATTAAGGAACTGATCCGGTGATCGGTCCCATCGAATGAATGGGTCAATGGGTAAACTGATTGGGCTGGTTAGATCAAGGTTTAACTAGTTGACCAATTTACTGCCGAATCGGATTAAACCCGCATGACTCGATGAGCTCACTATTAACTAATAAATTATATAAAATATCACTTTTTTAGTTAATTTTCATATATATTTACCGATTCAATTGCCAATTTTATGTGCATTTTCCCACATTACGTGTTTAAATATTTTGTTCAATTTTTGGTGCAATATTATAGCTATATTTGATGTCCTCCCAAAAAAAAAAAAATAAAGCCGGTCCAATTGAAGTCTAACTCTAACACACCAAAACAGCCAAAAAGAAGAATAAAACAATGAGAATCTCTTCTGATTTCTCTTCTGATTTCTCAACCACACAGCCATACACCAAAAATGATTAAAAAAATTAGAAGACAGATTTCACATAAGACAAGACTTGGAGGAGAGAGATGTGGGGCTTTGAGCTTTGTGACTCACTTAGGCCTGTGAGTGTCGCTGCTTATGTGCACATGGTTGTGCTTCTCAAAAGTCGGTATTCTCATGCATCAACTAGCAGACCCGTATAAACAGAAGAAGATGGGAAAAGTGTTGCAAGAGCTAGGAGGTCAATAATGGAGAATGAACCCCGAGACTTTCCGCACAAGCTAATTAGAGGAAAGGAATCTAGAGAGAGAAATTGTGCATTGGGTTTGGCATATTCAATTTTCAGCATAATCTGCTAGTGGCTTACATTACCATTTTTATTGAGAAAATAAAAAAGAAAAATTGTAAATAAGCTGGAAATTGTTGCCAAAAATGACGCATCATAAATAGCTCCTTGTAACTCGGTAATGTGAGCCCCAGAATGACCAACTCTCAAGCCTAGCTATTTTACACCAAAATAAGCCCATCCTGTAACATACCCCCCCTCTTCAGAAACAGACTTGTCCTCAAGTCTGTGCAGTCTTGAAGAAATTTGGGAACCTTATCTCTATAATGTCTGCAGCCTCCCATGTAGCTTCTGATTTCGGCTGTCCTTCCCAGAGAATCTGCTACTGAACCCCTGCTCTATTGTGCTTTTTAATTATCTTCCTGTCCAAAATGCCTACCGGAACTAGAGATGTTTTAGTAACTGCCCCTTGTAAACCAGTAGGGATGTGTGGTTTGGCTGGTAGTATCCCCCTAAATTGCTTAAGCTGAGTTACATGGAATACATCTTGCACTTGTGCTTCAATTGGGAGAGTAAGTTGATATGGTACCTTCCCAATTTTACCCTTAACTTGGAAGGGATCAAAGTACCTCTGGCTCAACTTGTCATCGGGTCTCCTCTATACAGTGCATTATTTATGGAGGAATTAATGCGAAGAATTAAGCGTAAACATATTTATCTTAATCCTGCAATAGAAGACGATCGAACGTTGGCTTAAATTACTGATCATGGAAAGAACTTACAATACGGAGAACCTTCACAATCCCACAACCTAAGAGCCCTAAGTTTTGTGCATAAATTACCTTTAGAGAACTTTCAATGTTTCTCTCTTTGATGTTTTTCCTCATAGACTAACCCCTCTTTTATATTAGAAGGACAGTCGAGGAACTGGGATTTCTGAGAAACTTAAGCCATCGACATTATTGGGCTTGCACCCCTTATGGGTGTATCATGCCCTAAGTAACATCTCCCACTCATACATAAAGGAGTGCTCATTTCCACCTTAAGAAAAACTTATTTTTCTTTTTATTTCTGCATAATCTTTATACTGGCCGCCGTGCGACCAGCATACTTGTGAGAGATCTATGCTATACATCTGTTATGAGTATATAGCCTCTCGCCGAGAGCCGCACATGAGTAGTTGGAAGTATGGAAGTGCCCCAGATCTTTTCAATCTCATTAAGATTTCTCACTTTGATCTCATCAAATCATCATATTTCATATTCACAATTATGACCCATATATCATAATTGGTGCACCGGTGAATACAAATTAATGAGATTCCATGAATGATCTTCCTCTTCTCACGAGACCCTTGACCAAATCCAACTCGTTTTTCCAGACATGTCCTGCCAGATCGAATCACTCATGATCCTTTGGCAACACACTAAGATAACAAACATCAAATCGAGTCTCAAGTCGCTGATTGGAGTCCTGAGGGTACAAATATATAAGGTCATAACCTTATGGGGTCTCACACAAATATAACTAAAGATCTAACTTATATTAACCCGATTGGTCATCTCTTGTACACATGGTATGAAACATGTGCTATAGCATTCTCTCCTTTCCAATGGAGTGTATGTCTTTTGGTTCTTTAATCAAAATACTATACAGATGATATTTGGACAACATATTATCCAAACTGAGTTCTCAAATGTACTCATTAACTTGAACTCACATATGGCCTCTTTAAGAAAGACTAGGTAAAATTCATTTTTACCCATATATCATAATGAACTTTGGTCATTATCAAGGTGACATTCATGATTTTAAGTTGACAAGTTCTCATAATTGTCCTTTCGATAATTTCACTTAAAATCTTGTCTCATCTCCCATCAATACTCAAATCAATGGAGGCGGTTACCCGTGTAAAAGGACTAACCTCAAGTCTACTCAGCAAACTTTTTACATTCAAGAATGCACACAAGCATCCATGAATAAGAACGCACATTCCAGCATTCTAATAATAAGTGTATGTAAAACAACTTATTTGAATTCTATAATATTAGACAATCACTTTTTGAACGTTAGGAAAAACAATTGGCGAACAACATGCCGACGCATAGTTGTCATCTATGAAGACTGTTCAGCTCTTATGTGTTTAACAATCACACCCTTTTACCAGGAGTAGCTCACTGGCTCTAAAATCATTTCCTTCGTAGGGAAATGCTTGACGTTCACTATCTATGTATGTCATCATGTCATTAACAAAATTAAACCTTATATCCAATCTGTTTGATCTTATGGCAATACTTAAGGTTCTTGGTACATGTGACCACAAGTTGTCCTAGTTAATCATTACTGGACAGTATTATTTGGTCCACTAACCAAATAACCCAAGTACTTTTTCAACCAAACAGATTCTCGCGCTTTTAAGGATAGAGCCATAGACTCTTCCTAAAACAAGGCAACATATGACTGTTTCTTACCACTTTAACATTGTTGCTAAGTTGGAAGGCATATTTGGGGGTTCATTTCTCATTGAACCTACCACAATCAATACTGTTGCACCCTTTTGATGCAAGTTATTACCTATATGCCATAAATGCATGATCGGAGGTTCCCTTCAAGTTCCTCATGACTTAACTTTCCACCGCTATGCTTGTCTTACGTCCAGTTGATATCTATATAAAAATACCACATCTAATGTGCATCACATAATGCATTAGACTTCTAACCACATTTAACGAAGTAAGTTCTACTTATTAGTCCTTGTCTAGTAGAATACAACACATTTTACTATAAGGTCTCACCTTTGTTGATGTGAGTACTAATAACGTCATTGGTGTGCGTATTAGATTATTCAAAGATCTTTTAATTCATTCTCTTTCCAAAAAAGAATAACCTCTTTGAATATTATCTCAGAAACTTTATTTCAAGAGCATACGCTGCTTTACCCATATTAATCATCTCTAAGTTAGATGATGATAAGGTCTTTTGCCTTACATAGTAACTCTACACCATTTCTAGCTATTAGTAAGTCATCCACATTTAATGACTTAACTACTAAAGTGATTTGGACCATTTGGTATCAATCATAGTGTAGTCACTAGAGATAACCATAAGTATACCAATCCACTGAAGAATCTTTAAGGTCACAATTGATCTCAAATGTCCACAAACCTCATGTTTGTGATCCTTTTCAGTGGAACATCACTTAATCCCTTTTGGGATTAGTATTTGCACATCCATATGATGTGACCTTGATTAGTATTTGCACACCCATATGATGCAGCTTTAGGTCCAAACTAGCCATAATAACCAGAGGAAGGTGAAATTAGGATAAAGCACACAATAAGAGAGAACAACTCTTCGTAGTCGATCCTATCCTATTATGTATACCCTTTTGCAACAAGTTGAGCCTAATGCCAACTATGTCATTAGCCTTACATTTAAGAACCGTTTTGTTCTCAAATAACTTTGTGTCCTAAAAGGCCAACCAACTATTCATCTTTATTTATTCCATTTTTATTTACATTGTCTTAGGCTACTTGTCCTTAGAAGGGTCGGAAAGAGCGTCTTTGCTCATTTCCATTCTGTAGGAATGTCATGAAAGTTTCATGTACCTCATTGTCCAAATGGCATAGAGGAATACTTTTTGCCAACCATGTCTTAGCACAAATTCATATAATCTTATATTGTTCCTTTGGGATCAATTTTACTCCCACTTAAATCCAAACCAATTATCTTGCTCCCACTTAGGACAAGAATAGAATTTGCCACCGCTTGGAACAAGAACAGGATTACTTTCATTCACTCTTGATGATGATGATGGTAGACCTTGATGATAAACTTATTCATCATCAATTAAAATCCTCCCACTCGAATGAAGGGATCCGATTTGGTTTGGGGAGCTAATAGAGATGAGCTTTGATCTATCTCACCCTTCTTTGGAAACCCATTCCTTACAATGTGATATATATTGGTTAAGTTTTAATTGTACTCCCACTACCTTATAGCCCAATGAATCAAAAAGGCTTTGAAGGTTAGAGTATCCCATAAAGACGCTCTTTCTTCCTCCTTTGGCATTTCCATAGGAAGGGTTGTGTTCATGGGTCATATGCCCCTGAGGTCAAAAGATTCTCATATTAGGCTCTAATCCATAGCTTATATGGAGTGGTAGCAACTTACTTTATAAGTTTTAAGGTCAAAATCACAGATTGCAACAAAGGTAGATCTCCTTAACAGGATATTCACAAGTTTTGTGTAATTGTTAATCCTATCATATCAAGGAGCATTTTAGGTTTTTTCCCCTCGACAACATTTTGTTGTACGCTTTTAGGATAGTTAGCTAATAAACTATCCCTTTTTCATCACAATATTCACCAAAATAATGCCAACAATGGTCTTTGAGGCCTTCACCGCTTAGGTTTATTTGATTTTTAATCAAGCTTACATATTTTCTAAAGCAATTTATCGCTTCAGACTCATCTAAGGTCAAATAAACAAGACCAAATCAAGTGAAATGTGATAAAACATAGAAGCTCTACACCTTATTATCACATTCACTGGACCATGAATAGTTAAATGAATTAACTACAATGTAAATTAGACTCTTAGTAATCTTTCTAAAATTAAATGATTTTCTTATTGTTTTTCCTACTAGACTATGTTCACAAGTGGGCTATTCCAGTTATGTTTGCTAGCAAATCTTATTTTGCTAGCTTTCTCATATATGTTATTTTGACCCTTATGATCTAGTCTAGCATGACAAATAAGCATTTCACATCATCATAACTATGTGAATATGAAAAACAAAGACTCGGATTAATGGAATAAATATCCAATCCATTACAAGTAAACCATTTCTAATAAAGTAGGGCCAAAACTAAAGGGGTTCTAACTAGGCCTCAATGCGATGAACATGTTCAAATGAAACCAATATAGCAACATTATTCCAATGAATCTCAGGCGCAACTAGGTTTTCACATAGGATAGGTATTGGCTGATATGCAGGACTAACATGCATGTTCCGATTCCCCCAACAACTGTATTGCTGTTGTCTACTCATGTGTCCTCATCGAACCATGTAAGAACCCATTGGAAGCCCAATAAAGCCTATTGGTTCCTAGCTCTTTGGCTCGAATTCCTGAACCTACAATCCATATAAGATTAACTTGAGAAAAACTAGCAACACAAAAGTCACTAGGAAATATTACTAAGAATCTTTTTTGGCTCAGTACAATCACAAGCATGGTGACCTATTTGGTCATAGTTGAGGCACTTAGCTTCCATTAAGTCCTTCTTCCTTGCATATTTTTCTTTGCCTTGTTGTCATGCTCAGTCTCCTCATTTGACTGAGTCTTGCCAATCTAATTCCTTGGTCCTTCCTTTTAGAACCATTCCTTAAATTAGAGGTTGACATGTGCACTTCTGGACTTGTCATTTCAACGGCCTCTTGCCGCTCTTCCTCTAACTCAAGTCATCGCCTAATATCCTCAAAAGTAAGGATATACTTCGTTCGAGATAGACCATCTTAATATGGCCCCAGTCATTAGGAAGAGAACAGATCACGGCATGATCTTATTGCTCATCATTCAATTCATAGCCCATTTCAATCAATTCTACTAGTCATGTTTGACATGTACCTCAAGCACTCCCTCATAGAGACATATGGGCTCTTTTTATAATTGTTAAACCTTATAATGAGAGACCTAAGTGTAGCAATTGCGGCAGCTGTCACGATGTTTGTAAAATACAAAAGTTTTATAATCAACAAAAAAACACACATATGTCTAATATTTTGGTATATACTTATCCACATAACTTGGCAATAACCGACAGAGTTAATATACACAAACATAGACTCTAGAGTCGAAAGTTCACATATAGTTGCCAATCATCATTGTATGAGTGAATGTTTTAGTGTAATTAACTTTATCATTTCATTCCAAGTTACTAGAACACTTAATGCAAATTGAAATATTCTAAAAGAAATTCTTAAATTTCTAATCAAAGAGGATATGCCAACCTCAAGAATATTTCAACAAAGTTCAACATATATCCATAAATATATGAAAAAGAATTTAATAACTTTAGGCATAATTTGCAAATTTAACAAAATTCTCAAAAACATACTTTCGAGAAATTTCGATGTCCTCTCACTCAACTTATTTAGGGAGTATACATATATAACTTTTTTACGTGCAACATATGAAACATATTCTCATAATATGTAACATAATATTTTATGAATTTCAATCAAGTATATATATACTTATTACATATATCATGAAATTCAATTGAAAACAAATGAGCTAAATATCATTTAGATTTCATAATATTTTCACTTAAAATAACCCCAATAATATTAAACTAACGTGCTCTAATTTTTCATGAGATTCAATAGAATGAAATATGTTCAAATAAATGATTCTCTAAGAATCATACAATATTTCATGTTCAAATAAAAGATTCTCCAAGAATCACATAATATTTCATTCTCAAACCAATGATATCAAGAGTCACACAAATTATTACGTATAATCGGGTGGACAACTCAATTATCCACCCGGGCCCACCAACAGTAGTTTTGAGTCCTCCAACTGCTAAGCCCTAACCCATTTTTTTTTTTAAAAAAATTCATGCTCCTCAATTTTTTGAAATCGCGGTTTTTATTCTCCTCATTGTTCAATTACTCTTCGGTGGTTCGATTGCTTTATTGTTCAACAATTATTGAATGGCTGGGTTTGATCTTAAAGTTGCTATTGATGTTGAATCTTCATCAAACAGAATTGTTCGTCAAGTTTGATAGCCTTTTTTCAATCTCTATTTTTGTTTTCGGGATTGGAAGTTGTGTTCGTTAGTTTTGCATTTTGATGAGTTAATTTCGAGATTTTCGAACTGGATTTCATTCATTCCATGTAAATTTTGGTTTGTGACATACGAGAAATGATAGCTCAGCATTATGAGTTATGTACTCACTAAATATAGTCGTTGGCTCACTAGAGGTATACATTTAGCTCACTATAAAAAATATGTTGTCCTGTGCTACAGAGCAGGTTTTTGCTCACTAAAAGAAACATTTGGCTCATTAGGATTGACCTGGGTACTCACTGATATTGTATTATAGCTCACCACAAATGTTATGGTTGTTTTTCCAGATGATATTTTCATTGTTGCTGTGTATATATGAGAAACAACAGCTCACTAATATGAGTTATGTGCTCACTAAATATAGTCGTTAGCTCATTAAAGAAATGCATTTAGCTCACTTGTATTGAGCTTGTATTTGGCAATCATAAATCAGTTCTCTACTCATCAAATGTAATTACTATAATTAATCTAGTGCCTAACAGGGAAAACATTAGCTCATTATCAGTAAAGCTCATAATAAAAAAATCTGTTGCCTTGCACTATATTTTATAGCCCACCAAATATCTATCACGGCTCACTAAATAAATGGTATAGCTCACTAAAAAGAATAATATAGATAGCCAACAAATAATATTGTGAAGTTATTGAGTTAGGTTACAGCTCAATCTTTTTTTACTATGACATAATGGTGTTTGTATTATATTTTGTGAGTATAATAGAAATGTAGTAAATTAGTTAAATGTAGTCAAACTCACTAAATATATGCCATAACTTACTAAATATATGCCATAGCTCACTAAAAAAATATAAACAACTAGAATATAGTTTAGTGAGCTTCAGATGAACAATAATATTTTTTTAGTATAATAACACATTTTAATAAGTTATATAGTACTTTTATTAAGTGAAATTTAGGGTACATAAGATGCATTAGTTTGATCTATCCACTCACTAAAAATATGTATTAGCTTACTAAAACTATGTCTCAACTCACTAAGTATTATAGTGATCTATATATTTTTAGTGAGCTGAAATTCGATTGTACAACTTCTTCTATACAACCAGTTGTATAATATAACAACTCAGTAAATAAATATCATAGCCCACTAAAAAATTATAGATAACTAGAATACAGTTTAGTGAGTTTCAGATTCACAATAATATTTTTTTAGTACAATAGCACATTTAATAAGCTACATAGTATTTTTACTAAGTAAAACTTCGGTACATAAGATACATTAGTTTCGATATATTTACTCACTAAAAGTACGTATTAGCTTACCAGAACTGTGTCTTAGTTCACTAAAATATTTTAGTGAGCTATACATTATTTTTAGTGAGAGAAACTGGATACACAGCAACATATTTTAATGAGCTATAGGGTATTTTTAGTGAGCCGAAATCTAACAGTTTTCTTCATGGGCCCAATTGTACAATTGCATTTGTACAACCGGGTAGACAATATAATAACTACAAGAGTCATGAATCTATATCCACAAAAAGAGAATCTCATAAGAAATTTCAATCAAATTATATAAATTCATATGCCCAAAAATAAAACATGAATTAAACCTTGTGGTCAATTTAGTCAACCCTTTAACCAATAAGTCAACCCTTTCGGTCAACCTAGGTCAGCAGTCAAACCCCTTTGACCTTTTTATTTAGTTTTGCTTTTTAATTTTATTTTACGGCTGCTTCTGGTGGCATAGGCAGGGGCCTCACGATTCACGCCCACCCCCTGGTCCTGGGTCGCACGACCCAAAGAGCACAAAAACGGGTCAGCTGAACCCGGCGAGCGAAGATGGCTAGGAATTGCAATTTTTGTGTTTGTTTTCATCAAATTGATCAATGTAATCTATCCTAAACTAGTTTTAGGATCCAGTTGAAGCTTTAATTGCTGAAAACAAGTAAGAACAGCGCATGAAATCGAGCAAAATCTGGCCGAAAACCATGGGCAGCCACTGCTGGCAATTCGCGCAATTTTTGCCAAAATTCGGCCAGATTTCGATGATTCTATGGCTAATTTTAGAGGCGTTTTGCTCATGACACCATGGCAAGCAAAAATGATGAATCAATTGCACGTAATGATAACAAAAAACAATCCAAAAATGGATTAAAGGGCACGCACCCTAACCCTAACTTTGCCGGCGACACTTTGCCCAATTCCGGCGAAATTCCGACAGTTATTGCCAAATCATTTGAGGGCTTTTGCTGAGAATGATCTTATAGACATTTTTAACAACTCAGTTGCTTCAATCAATGACCGAAATTGCTTAAAATTGATCAAAAATGGTTCGAAAAACTAAAGCCCTAACCCTAGCCTTCGCCGGATACCATTTACCAAAATTCTGCCAAAATAAGCCAGATTGCACTGAATTATCGAGGGATTTTATACAAAATCACAAGATAAATACGATTCCAACGTCAATTGCGGAAAAAATCGTCCAAATTTGACCAAAAATCAAGTTCTACTACTCGATTTAAGCAACGAAGCACGCGATAAATTCTTTGCATAAATTCAAGCAATTATTCGATCAAATTGATTAATAGATTGAGTGATATTGGACGAAATCAAATGGGTAAGACATTCCACACATCAATTTTCAATTTAATCGAATGAAATCATTGATTTCAGAAATCACATTAGGGTTTTATAAGTGAAGAACCCTAGAGTTTTGAAACACAATTACTCCAAATTACACAGCCAAATCATACGTATAATATATCAAATTAAAGCTTTCTTCAAGCTCTATGAGATTATAGAATTTTTATGAAAATTCATGAAGAAATCACCCATGAAATAATAGCATGAATTTTCGATTTTGTTAAGTGCCAATACAAAAGAACGAAAATTATCATCGGCCATTACCATGTGTGAGGTACGCAATACGATAAAAGTTCTAACCAGAAAATAAACCACTTGGCTCTATTACAAATGAAGGAATTAATATGACGAATTAAGCGTAAATATATTTACCTGAATCTTGCAGCGGAAGACGATCGAACCTTAGCTTGAATTAATGATTGTGGAAGTAACTCACAACACGGAGAGCTTTTATAATCCCACAACCTAAGAGTCCTAAGTTTTGTACGGAAACTACCTTTACAGAACTCTCGATGTTTCTCTCTTTGATGTTTTTCCTCATAGACTGACCCCTCTTTTATATTAGAAGGACAGTCGAGGAACTAGGGTTTATGAGAAACTTAAGCCGTCGACTTATTGGGTTTGCACCCCTTATGGGTGTATCATGCTCTAAGTCCAACAGTTTATAAGGTTAGAGTTTAAGCCAAACCCAATCCCCTATCTCAAATTCTCTATCACTCCTATTTCTGTCCCCCAAAACTTTCATTTTGTACTGAGCTCGCAGTAAATGGAATCGCAAAACTTGCACCATTGCCTCCCTCCTTTGCATAAATCTATCTACTGCGGCATTTTTATCCCCCTAGGCAAGTATGGTAGGTGAAGTAGAGGAGGTCGATTAAATAGGACCTCATAAGGTGTGAATCCAGAAGTTGAATGGCAGTTAGTATTGTACCACCCTTGAGCTAATGAGAGCCATTTACTCCATTCCTTGGGCTCCTCAGCTGTCATACATAGCAAGTATGTCTCCAAGGTCTTGTTAAGTATCTCTATTTTCCCATCTGTTTGAGGATGATGAGTAGAGGAGAGTAAGAGGATTGTACCCTGGATAGTGAAAAGAGCTTACCAAAATTAGCTAAGGAAGATTGAGTCCCTATCATTGACTACACTTTGGCACCAACCATGGAGTTTAAAGATGTGATCCAAGTAGGCATGAGCCACCTCCATGCATGTTTATGGGTGTGCCAGAGCTATAAAGTGTCCATACTTACTCAAACTATGTACCACGACCAATATAACTTGTTTGCCATAGGATTTAGGGAACCTCAATAAAATCCATAGGTATGTCTTGTCATACACCGGCTGGGATGGGTAGAGGTTGTAGCAGGCTTGGACTAGCTAAGGTGTCATATTTGTAGGCTTGACAAACTGTGTAGTGCCTAACATAATGCTGGACTACTGTGGTCATCCCCTTCTAATAGAGCAGCCGCTGTAACTTCTTTTGGGATGTATCTCTGCCAGCATACCCTCCCATAGGTGATGAGTGAACCCAATGCAAGAGTTTACCCCCCAAATTCTCACCTTGACCACTACAAGCTTACCCATCCTCCTTATATAGTCATCTATGACTTGGCAATTTTTTTTTCCCACAGTTTATGGATTCTGTAAGACATTTTGCAGTGCTAGTTCTAAGGCATAGCTTGCCGTGATAAGATCTAACACATCTGTCTAAATAATTGAGATGGCTAGCAACAAAACTTCTGGACTAGGAATTCTTAATAGGGCATTTACAGCCACATTCTCCACCCCCTTCTTATACTGAGTCTCATATGTGTAACCCATTAGCTTAGATAGCTATAACTGTTGGAATGGAGTGGTGATTCTTTGCTCTAGAAGCCGCTTGAGGCTTTTTTGATTAGTTCTAATTATGAACTTCTGCCCTATCAAGTACCGCTGTCATTTTTTGACTGCAAATACGAGTGCTAACAGTTCATTCTCATATACTGATAGCCCTTGCCATTTGGGACCCAAGGTTTTGCTGATGTATACAAGAAGGTGTCTCTCTTGCATTAAAGCAGCTCCTATGCCCTGTGAAGAAGTATCAGTCTCCACTATGAATGTTTTGGTAAAATTTGGTACTACTAGCACAGGTGTTGATTGCAATGCTTCTTTAAGCTGCTTAAAGGCCCTTTGACCATCCTCACTCGATTAGAATTCACCATGCTTTAAGAGATTAGTAAGTGGTTTACTAATGCCTACATAGTTCTTGATGAATTTCCTATAATATCCTACAAGGCCAAGGAAACTCCTCAGTTGTTTCATATTTTGGGGAGGCTACTAGTTCTAGATTGCTAGGATTTTACTGGGATTCTCCACTCCTTTAGCAAAAATATAATGCCCCAAATACTTAACTCCAGCTATGCCAAAGGCACATTTATTATTCTTAGCATATAGTGTGTTAACTCTCAAGACAGTAAAAACTTCTTAGAGATGCTGTATGTGCTCCTCCTAGGTCTTGCTATATATCAATATGTCATCAAAAAAGACTAGCACAACTTTTCTCAAAAGGTGTCTGAAGGTATAATTCATTAGGCCTTGAAATGTTAATGGGGCATTGTTCAACCAAAAGGCAATAACTAGAAACTTAAAATGCATATGATGAGTCTTAAAGGTTGTTTTGTGAATATCTTCTGTGCACATCCTTATTTGATGATATCCTGATCTTAAATCAATTTTGGAGAATACTGTAGCCCCAGCCATCTCATCAATCAATTCCTCAACTATGGGGATTAGGAATTTATCCTTGATTGTGTGCCTATTCAGCTCCCTATAATCTATGCATAGTCTCTATTTCCCATCCTTCTTTCCTACTAATACAACAGAACTTGCAAATGGACTGGAGTTGTGTTGTATAACACCCTTATCCAACATCTCACTCACCAATGCTTTTACAATATCCTTCTGTTTCAGGGGATATCGATATGGCATTATATTAAAAGGATTGCTCCCTTCAACTAGTGGAATTCCATGGTTAAAGGGGCCCCTACTGGGTGACAGAGTCTGAGGGTCCGTAAATATGTCCTAGTATTGTTGTAGTAGGTCAACTAAAGCAGCTAGCATGACATGCTCCCCTGCCCTATCTTCCGTTTGTAGGCTGTAGAAATTGAAGTGTTCTGCTTCTGTACTCAGCACTTGAAGCATGCATAGGTGTGAATTCCCATTCATCATCTTCTGTTGCTAAGTGTCTTCCACCAACTGAACCTTCTTACCCTTAAGTCCCTTTAGCAAATGCGTTTGCCCTGCCCAAGTAGATGCCATTTGTAATTTCTTAAAATTCTACTTAACTGTACGCAATTTGCTTAGCCATTATAACCCGAACACCATATCACAGCTACCCAAAGGAATTAGCATCATGTCTGATGTGAATTCTGCATTATGCATTCTCCAACTGAGTCCCTTACATGTGTGCAGACATTGTAACTTGTTACCATCTATCACTGTGATGGCCTGTGGTAGGATGGATTCTAGTTTACAACCTAGCTTTTTTACCATGGAGATATCCAAGAAATTATGAGTGCTGTAGAGTCTATGACGATATGCAGGGTTGTCTTGCCACTCATTCCAGTGACTCTCATAGTTTGGTAGCTTTGAGTACCATTGAGTGCATTTACTGAAATTTAGGGGGTGTCTGACTCTAACCCTTCTTCCCCATCAGCTTCCTCTTCACAAGTTTCTTTATCCTTACATCCCGATATTTCAATGAGAAATAGTTATGTCTTCTTGTTATTGCACTTATGCCCCCTTTCATATGGCTTGTAGTAAATGAAGCACAGGCCCTTTGCAAGCTTGTCAGCCCTTTCAGCTCGAGTCATGGTCTTAGGCTTGGATGCAAATGGAGGCACAAGTGGTTTAGCCCCTGCTAAGCTATCCTCTAGTGGAAGAGCCAAGGGGTTTGGTATGCCCTAATGATCCCCCCTTGTCAGGTATCTTCAAGGCCAATATGTTGCCTTCTGTAACCTAGCAAATTGTACTGCATCGACCAAGGTTTAAGGATTAAAAGCTCTAGTAAATGACTTAATCTGGGGGTTCAAGCCTGCTACAAAGTATTAATAAAGTGTTGATGTGATAGAGTAGGATTCTTCACTAACACCAAGGCCCTTAACTCGTTAAATTTTTTCAAATACTCATCTATGGCTCCCACTTGTTGTAGCTTGTTGAACTCTTCTACTAATTGTCCCCCAATGTCATCCCTAAATTGTGCACACAAATCAACCACAAACTCCTCCCACTCTATATTAATCCTTCCCAAAATATAGCTATTAAGGCATATTTCTACCTTGCCCTGAAAATGAAGTGAAGTTAGGGAAACCTTCTGGCTACTGGATATTTTGCATAAATTGAAGTATTTGGTACACTTCTTAAGCTACCCCCTAGGGTCAGTCCCATCAAAAGTAGGAAATTCGACTTTAGGGTTGTCAAAACACCTCTAGTTATAGGTTCCTCCATTTCATCCTTAGGTGAGCCATCACCAGATCCTTCCTCTTTCTCACCCACTATCATAAAATTAGGCATTGATTCAGATCTTTTACCTTATAGTAATGCTGATTTTCTTTAATTAAGATGCAAGCCGACCCAAGATCCGATGTTGTTGCCCAGATACTTGCTGCTATTGCTCGTTCCTCAGGTTCTGCTCTGCTAATTGCTAGGTAATCAGCTTTTGCTGCTCCAAGAGATTGCGTAGAGTTTCTTCCGTAGTTGTCTGGTCTTCTGCCATCCTTTGAGTTCGTACCAGATTGGTCTCACTAGGATCGATCAATATTGCTCTGATACCAGTGTTGCAAGAGCCAGGAGGTCAATAATGGAGAATGAACCCTGAGACTTTCTGCACAAGCTAATTAGAGGAAGGAATCTAGAGAGACAAATTGTGGATTGGGTTTTGTATATTCAATTTTTAGCATAATCTGCCAGTGGCTTACATCACCATTTTTATAGAGAAAACAAAAAGGGAAAATTATGAATGAGCTGGAAATTGTTGCCAAAAATGATGCAGCATAACTAGCTCCTTGTAACTCAGTAATGTGGGCCCTAGAATAGCCAACTGTCATGCTTATTTTGCACCAAAATAAGCCCACCCTGTAATAAGATGCAAAGCAGTAGAGAGAGCAAGGGAGGGGGAGAAAGATGGGCATCTGGGAGATCTACTTCCATTAGATTAGTGTTGCTACTGTCATTTGTTTACTGCCTCAAAGCAGCATCTGGCCATGGCTTCCCTATTCTAAATTTTTGGGCTCTCCAAGAACTCACTGAGTCAATCGGTTCATGGCAACGATTCAACAATCAAAACCGTCCGGCCTATCCGGATCATTGGTTCAACAGTTTGACAGACAAGTCGGACTGGACCTATCTATGATTCCCGGGCGAACCTGGCAAAAGAGCTGATCCGACCCGATTTTCCTAACAATCAGGAAAGCAAGACGAATCGCCTTTTTCCTTGATGATGAGGTATCGTTGACTGTCCACTATGGGCTTTTACTTTATAAGTAGTATTTTTATAATTATATGTATGATGAATCTCGAAAGTTTTTAGTCATAGTAATTATTATTAGTTTTGGCAAACAACATCATTTTCATTGTTCTGTTATTTAAATGACATTAATTTGAGGTATTAATTTGCTTTAGAAATTAAACAAAAAGTAAAATTACTAATTATTTTAAAAATTTTGTGAGAATGATTTGTGTCAAGATTAGGAGAAGACATAGAAGAAGAAATTATAAGAATACCTTTACCATTCTAAACCTTTACAGGTGGATAATGGCTCGAGAACGGGTGCCAGAAGGTTAAAGATAAAAACAATAAAAACATGAGGGGAAAAAAAAAAACTACAAAAACATATAAAATTGTAAAATGGCATATAAAAAGAAATCATAAAAATATCTCAGCAAGTACAAATTTTTGGAAGGACGATAGCGTGCAATTTAAATAGACGAAAAAGAAACATACAATTTTATTTGCTATTTGAAAGTAGCCATAATAATGTTGAAAACTTTACAACATTGTTTGCAATTTAACCGTACCAAAAGAACAAAACAACGCTGAAAATGTAGAATTCTGATGCTGGAATATTCATTAGTTCAAGAATAGAGTAAAAATGCATAACAATTGAACTCTCTAACCTGAATTCCCACATTTTTCATTATTTTAAAGTTAACAGAGAGCTTGTATCCAGCAAGAAAGGATGCTGTCGGCATAAACAGTAGAATTGCAATTTAGTTTTGTTGACATAAATCTTTTATATTGTACTTTTTAAAAAAGATTGGAAGGTAACAATGATAATATTGGAGTAAAAACCTTTTAATATGTATGTTTTTTAAAAAATTTGAAAATTCAAATGGATATATATTTTATGATAATATTTTAGTATGTGTAATTTTTAAATACTTGAAATTAAAGGTAACAGTAATTAATATTAGAGTATGAAAATATTTTGACATATATATTTATAAAAATGAGAAGGCAAAAACAATAACCATGAAAATTAGAAACCTTTTATTATTTTTAGTAGGGTTGGAATTAGGTTAAAAATTAATGCCAAATTGTAAGAGCTTGTCATGTATCAAATATTACACTTACAATATATTTTGTTTCAATATATATATAGATACGTCTATAGCCTTTTGTGCCAACTTTTGCCTCTTAATTTTATTGACATAAAAGGTCGATAATAAACGTATACTACTTACATTAATTTACAAAATAGATTATCATATATTAAGCTTCTATATGCTGATCTGTTCAGATTTACACTGACTTGATTAGATCAAAACTTGAAATTGGAGAGGATATATATTATTACTTTTTTATGTACAATAATTGCCATTACATGGAAATCAGTACCTACGAAAATTGGCATCATATTTTTAAAAACGTTTTACATTTTAGTTTGCCGACATATGATCACTTAATAAATTCGTCCATAACTTCATAAAATCATAATTACTACTCTGAGGTCTTAGTGAAAATGTAATCTAGACTGTTTCTTGGCAAAGAATATATAAGTTATTTTTGAACCAAAATGGGATATGTTATTTGTGATTATTAAAAAAGTTTTGTGCCTTACGTATAGTATCAATTGCAACATCTACTGAATTTTGCTAATCATAATAATATGGTAATAGTAACTAAAGCATACCCAAACCCATTAATACTTGTGTAGTTTCTTAAACAACCAACAAAAAATCGATATTAAAATTGTAAAAAAGCACCTCATTGTCGGCTTTTTTTGGGGGGGGGGGGGGGGGGAAGGCACAATTTCTAGAAATTATCAACAAGAAAAGTATTAAATTATTTACCCCTTAAAATCTCAGGGCACTGAATCGTTATTTTTGCAATGTTTTAGACCATTATATTTAATAAACATACCTCAAAATACCAAAGTATAAATTATTCTTTTTTTTTTTTTTGGTTGGTATAAATTATTCTTTTTTTTTTTTTTGGTTTTTTGATCTAGAAAGAGGCATGAAATTCAATACAATCAAGGAAAAAATGGACAGAGAAATCTTATAGTTACCCTCGAATAACTCTGGTAGCCTGTATGACTAACTCATGGGCAACATTTTTTAAAAAAATTTGCTATCAATGTGCATTGGTACTTATTTTTTTTTTAAAAAATTGTACAAAGTAAACTTAGCAGAACTTTTTAACATATTTGCATTAATGGTGTTCACAAATCATCATGCGACTTAATGTCTGTAAACGCGCAAAACTATCTTTTTAAAGACCTTTGATAAAATGATGCAGCGAATATATACCACTTTAATAATTTCAAAAAATTTATATGAATTTACAATAAATTTAAAAACATTTATATAAATTTAAAATAAATTTAAAATACAACAAAGTCAGAAATTATATCGTCCACCCGGTTGTACAAATACAATTGTACAACCAGGCCCACAAATTGCCCCCACGTACAAAACACAAAGAAAAACGCCGGATTTCGGCTCACCAAAACTGCCCTATAGTTCACTAAAATATGCTGCTGTGTATCCAGTTTCGCTCACTAACAATAATGTATAGCTCACTAAAATATTTTAGTGAGCTGAGATACAGTTTTAGTGAGCTAATACGTATTTTTAGTGAGCAGACATACCGAAACTAATGTATCTTATATACCCAAGTTTCGCTTAGTAAAAATACTATATAGCTTACTAAACGTGCCATTGTACTAAAAAAGTGTTATTGTGAATCTGAAACTTACTAAACTATATTCTAGTTGTTTATATTTTTTTTAGTGAGCTATCATATTTATTTACTGAGTTGCTATATCACACAACTTAGTTGTATAGAACCAATTGTATAATCGAATTTCAGCTCACTAAAAATGTATAACTCACTATAATACTTAGTGAGTTGAGATACAGTTTTAGCGAGCTAATACATACTTTTAGTGAGCAGATAGATCAAACCAATGCATCTCATGTATCTTAGGTTTAACTTAGTAAAAATACTATGTACCTTATTAAAATGTGCTATTGTACTAAAAAAAGTATTATTGTGCATCTGAAACTCACTAAACTATATTCTAGTTGTCTATATTTTTTTAGTGAACTATGACATATGTTTAGTGAGCTATGACATATATTTAGTGAGCTATGACATATATTTAGTGAGTTGGATTATATTTAATAAATTCACTATATTTATATTATACTCACAAAATATAATACAAACACCCTTATGATATAGTTAAAAATAATTGAGCTATAACTTAATCCAAATACTTTACAATATTATTTACTAGCTATCTATACTATTTTTTTTTAGTGAGTTATGCTATTTATTTAGTGAGCCATGGTAGATATTTGGTGAGTTATAAAATATATTTTGTGGCTATATGATTTAGTGTGGAATACTAATCATTCATAATAAAAAATGAGTTAACAAATGAAAAATAAAGTGTCATCTGCAAAAACAACATAATTTTTGTGATGAACTATAACGCATAATTTGTGCATACAATCTTCATTCGAGTGAGCCAAACACTTGTGTTAGTGAGCAGAAATGCTATGTACTGTACGGCAACATATTTTTTAGAGTGAGCTATTGTTTTCCCTGTCAGGCACCAGATTAATTATAGTGATTATATTTGGTGAACATATAACTGATTTATGATTGTTGAGCACAAGCTCAATACAAGTGAACTAAATGTATTTCTTTAGTGAGCCAACGACTATATTTAATGAGTATATAACTCATATTGGTGAGCTGTTGTTTCTCATATGTACATAGCAATAATGAATAATATCATCTGGAAAAACAATCATAACATTTGTGGTAAGCTATAATGCAATGTCGGTGAACACACATGTCAATCCTAATGAGCCAAACGTTTCTTTTAGTGAGCAAAAAACTGCTTTGTAGCATAGGACAATATATTTTTTATCGTGAGCTAAATGTATATCTCTAGTGAGCCAACGACTATATTTAGTAAGCATATAACTCATAATGGTGAGCTATCGTTTCTCGTATGTCACCAACCAAAATTTACATGGAATGAATACAATCCAGTTCGAAAATCTCGAAATTAACTCGTCAAAATGCAAAACTAAAGAACACAACTTCCGATCTCGAAAACAAAAATAGAGATCGAAAAAATATTATCAAACTTGATGAACAATACAGTTTGATGATGATTCAACATCAATAGCG
The DNA here is from genome assembly GCA_029747015.1 of Carnegiea gigantea. Lineage (NCBI taxonomy): Eukaryota > Viridiplantae > Streptophyta > Magnoliopsida > Caryophyllales > Cactaceae > Carnegiea > Carnegiea gigantea. The sequence continues at coordinate 3,960 of JAKOGI010003602.1, read as the reverse complement.
ACGCTAAGATTAAATCCAGCCATTCAATAATTGTTGAACACTAAACCAATCGAAGCAGCGAAGAGTAATCGAATAATGGGGAGAATGAAAACTGCGATTTCAAAAAATTGAGGAGTATGAATTTTTTTTTTAAAAAAAAGGGTCAAGCTCAGCAGTTGGAAGAACAAAACTGCTATTGGTGGGCTCGAGTGGACAATTGAGTTATCCTCCTGATTGTACATAATAATTTACGCAACAAAGTAAATATAAATAAAGCTTGCCAGTTGGCAATGATTTCCTTTTTTTTCCTTTATCTTGAAATTTACGTAACATTTATCTTGAACTTTATGTGACATTGCACCGTTGTTCCCAAAAATAATGAAATCTTTATGTAACAAATGATAAAATGGGTAAAGTGCTCACAATTGAAAAATTTTCAAATATTGCATGGAGAATGATTTGTAGAGCTTCAGTAGATAACAACTATGGATTTAAACTCGACAGTAAATCCTGACCTTTCAATTATTCACATTATTTTAAATTTTAAAACAGTTAGAAATTAATTTGATTTTAAATTTAAAAGTTCATAAAAATCCACAGGTCTCATAGGTTCCAAGATCGAAACCTGGCATTGATAGAAGAGTTGCTTCTCTGTCCTCCTTTGTTTTTTTTTGCTCTTCACATAGCAATCGTGGATTTAGATTCGACAGTGAATCATAACCTTTTAATTATTCACTTTATTTAAAATTTTAAAACAGCTAGAAATTAATTTGATTTTAAATTTTAAAATTCACAAAAAATCACAGGTCTCACAGGTCCCAGGATCGAAACTTGACTCTGATAGAAGAGTTGCTTCCCTGCCTTCCTTTGTGTTTTTCATCTTTAATTTTTTTTTTTTTTGGGGACAGGTTCTAAGATCGAAACCTGGCTCTGATAGAAGAGTGGCTTCCCTGCCCTCCTTTGGTTTTTCGCTCTTCAATTTTTTTATTTTTTTTTCCCTATTTCTGTTTATCCACAGCTTGAGAAAAAGTGTGAAATAAGATATGTTTACTATGAAACTTGCCAATAAGGGTTGAACTAATTCTCTCCATATACTTACTCTTTCATTGATTAATACTGTTGTCAATGCCCTTGTGATGTAATGTTTTTAATAAAAAGCAAAAGTTTATCGTACCAACGTTATCGCACATAGTAAAAGAATCATATATACATCTTTATAAGATAAGTGTAAAGATGAATGGTAGCCTAAAAATACTTCCCTCCCTCAAACCAAACTTCTTATTAATTCTGTTAAAATACGCAAAACAGTTAGAAGTTAATTTATTTTAAATTTTAAAATTCATAAAAATTCACTAATTGATATCCCCACATTTTTCTACTTTTCTGCGTCACCCTCTCTATCGTCAATAATAGCATAAAATTACATTCCTGCGAAGAGAGGATCGGGAAGATGTGGATATGGAGGACGGTTTTCAGTAGAA
>JAKOGI010003601.1:0-48065 GCA_029747015.1 Carnegiea gigantea | reverse complement strand
AATTAAGTGCAGAACTGAGTACCATAGGTAGGGTAAATTGTTCTACTCTTGACCGAGTAAAACCAGCACCCAAATCCAAGTGTAGAAAGAACTAAGATATGAAAATTGAACTCATTACTTGTAATTTTTGGAACCCAAAACTAAAATTTCCACTTGAACTTGAACAAAATAGAATCAAATACATGGGTTTGAGAGTCTAGAGAGTAGATCTGAAACTAAAATAAATCAAAAATAATGTGAAGAATAACCGAAGAACAAAATTCAAAAATATGTAAAATGCTATTTTATGCTACTCCTATTGCTGCTACTTCTCATCTCCTATTCTCTCTACCGTGCCTTTTTTGTGGCTTCAATTTACCCCTTCATTCTCCTCCATTGCTTTAATTAATTCTCAAAATAGATTCTTGAAATCGTCGACTTGATGATGGTGATGATGATGGAATTGATGGTGAATAGAGAGAAACAGTAACGACCAATTAGCTGGGGGAAGAAAAATGAAGCAGCAAGCAGCGCGTGTAAAGAGGTGTATGGGAGACGATGGGCCAGGCTTAGTAAGAAAGAGAAAAGGGAGGCTGCCTGGGCCAGGCTCACGTGTCTGGGCTGGTCTTCTTCTTATCCATTTGATCTAATATTGATCATTTGAGCATTATTTATTCAACTTTTTCCCAACTTTTTTTTAATGCCTACAAAATAACATAGGTACATCAAAGTTTTAATCCGTTAATTTATTTTAAGAAAATTTCAGATAATAAGAGGGTATAAATTAACGTAATTTTTGGCTTAACACTTAGATCGGTTAATGCAGTGGAGGCCTGTAGTTGGTTGATGATATGCAGAGTATCCTTACATCGCTTGTTTGAAACCAGACACATCATGTACCTATGACTCTTATCCTATTGAAAGCATGTGAAGTGTACGTAAACCAAAGTTGTTATATTGTGTGCCAACAAAATGGAAGAATATGGAGTTAAGTGCATTTGCTGCAGTAATAGTTGCAAAAATCAACCTTAGCTTGGTTGAGAGAGGGTACTATAGGTATTCAATAGATTGATGGCACTCATTTCAATCTGGCAGGTGGGAATCATTTTTGCTCTCTGCAAATGTGTTTTCCCCACAATACGAGTATTCTTCTTAAAATGAAGGACAAATGAGTGGCCTCTGTTAGAAAATAGTGCATCGTTATATTTGCGTGTTATCCATACACTAGACTTTTGCTGTTTTACTTCTATTTTGATTAGATTATGTTGTGTTGATCTTAGCTCAAAGGTGTAGCTATTTCTAAGATAAATTTAGAAGAATTGTTCGGTTTAAAATGTAAGAAGCAACTAAAGAGGAAAATGAAAAATCCGAAACAGATCAAGAAAAAAAAGAGGAGCCATTTTCTATAGTTTTCAGATTCAATTATTAGATACTGAAGGGCTTGGGGACGCCCACATTCCTTGTCTCCCTCTCCCCATTATCTTCTTAGTTTATTTTCCAATGATCTTTTAGGTTGAATTCCGTTGTCTTGTAGGAGTCACCTGACCTGTGCTTAGCTTAGAAAGGATAGAAGGGGACTGTATTTTGCTAATTACAAGATCAATTTTCGGGTTGGTGATCACGTCGAGTTAACTTCTGAAAAATCTAATTTAATATGCGATTGTGTTTTAGTGTTTATCTATTGTAAATTCGTGTTTTTGTGTATGCTGATTTTTGGTATGTCATTCAAGGATGAGGTTCTTATATATGCTGATACCTAGGGTTACTGGAGCTTCTGGCAAATAGGAACCACTAACTTGACTAAAGGTTCCATTTGTTGTAATTGGTTGTAATGATAACTATCTAAAATAAGCATGCAGTGTCATGGTGTAGTTGGTTATCATGTCAATCTAACACACTGAAGGTCTTTGGTTCAAGTTTGCGGCAATGCCAATTGTTATGTCTTTTATTTTTTCTCGAATTAATTCCGTACTTGTACAGGTTGAGGAAGAGAACTAGGAAAAATATACACAGTAATTAAAAGGAATGCTCTTTTTGAAAGTTGAACTCAAAACCTCCCGCTGACTAAACAGGTGCTTTAACCAACTGAGCTATAAGAGCACCTGTTTTTGGAAACCATTGCCTCTTATGCATAAAGAAATACTCCAAGTGTTCACCACTGGAAAGTGTATCTAATTCTATCTTCATCCTTTTCTATAAAACTTATGGCCGACTTCTCTTTGAGTGCAATGCTTGCTAGGTTACATGATGGAGGGAGTGCAGCACTCGATGATGTAGCAAAGGTTGAATATCTAAGCACTTCAATTGGGTGTTTGCATGATGCTGTGAGGTATGATTTATGATTACAGAAAATTAAGCTACAAATCTTTCGTATGCATGCATGTAGCAGTGATGGATGTCCAATATATCTTATTTCAGTACCTGCCACAAGAAGAGCATAACTGGTGAAGACACTGGATCAGAATAACCCAATCCATTAGTATCATACAAGAAAAAGTCCCGCCTCCACCCCTCTGACCTTGAGTTACTCGTGGGGCGGAAGGAGAACTAATGATTACCATTTGCACTCAAAACAATATTAATTTAGGAAATGTGTTGTCTATTATGAGAACTTAAATGTCTATCTTATCATCTTCCTATGACTTTTGTCCTATTAAAAATGTGTGAGCGAAAAAGATATCGTGTGTAATAAACTCAGGAAAGTATGGAGTGAAGTGGACTTGGCACATCCATTGTAACGCCCCAACAATTTAAAATTTCAAAGCATATATTATTTATAATATTTAGCAGAAGCTTGACTTAAAATGAGGCATTATGTCGTGTCTCCGAAGGAGGCACAAGGCACTCTAAACATTACAACTGAAAATAATAACAATAATAATATTCTCTAAATACTTTAATTCAAAGAGTCACTTGCTAGGACTTACTTAGAGATATTGCATTAAAAATAGGTGGGCCTATTATACTCTATATGTGATCTCTCTCCGAACCTTGTTCCCTTTCAAAAGGGCCTAAAAATGGAAAAACGCGAAATAGTGCCAAACGGGCCTTGTATAATATGACATTATATAGTAAAGGAATAAGTTAGAGCTCAGTTAAATTTATTTTGTTTAGCAAACCAAGTAAAACAGTTGCCCCTTTTATTATCTTAGGATGGCACCCAACATATTGGACTGACATCCGCTCAATATAACATTTGACCATAAGAGACTAAATCTCCATTACGATCATTGAATATATGTGCATCCTTGGGCCGGTCAGAAGCCTAAACTTCGTTGATCAACGTACAATAGAGCAGTAAGAGGGTCCACCATTGATATGTTAAAACAATAAAAACAATTATTTCATATTGCACTTCATTAACCATATAGATTCAGTAAAATGTCATGGGTATAAGGGCATAACCATCATACTATACCTTAAAGATGATAACAAGTTTTAAAAGGAATGGTAATCTAAACCGTCTCGGGTTCTGGTATTGGCAATATAAAATTAGCTAAGTACCACATATATATGCAATTTGACAACTTCCAAGCATTGGTACCATTCTTATGCCCTTAAGAGCCCCTAACCTCTTATTATCATAATCATACAAGCATTTTGTTCCTTATTATAAGTGAGTGGTCATTATCATCCACACCTATCAAGAAAACTAATTAACTCCTACTTACTATGATCACTTAGACGTAAAAAGTTATTATGCAACACATAGCCACTATCCTTGACCTTTCCCAAGTATGCATGCTCATGAAATGCTAAAATCATAATTCATGCAAAAAGGTAATCTAGTTCATACTTACAAGTATCGACGTCAAGGGTTCTCCACTAGGTATAAAGGAGTAGTTTATCAACCCTTCTTCAAGCAACCAACCACAACCACACTAGCAATAGCGACGAGACTAGTTTAGCAAGAGAGATTCATATTTTGTTATGAGAGAGAGGGAAGTCACTTGAGAGATGGTTTGGAGTGAATAAGAAGGGGGTATTTATAGTGGGTCCTAGTCATTAGGTTATCTCCCCCTCCATGGCATAAAGGTTTAGGAATGGAAGGTGAATACATGGTGTTTAATACTAATAGTTCTGAGGTGGTGCATTGTAACAAAACAATCAAATGGGTGTATTGCAATTAACCACACATTCACACTAAAGCCTTTTTTCTTTTCTTTCTTTGAGGGGGGGAGGGGTTGAGGGGGGGTTTGGCTGGCTCCCTCTTTTTGTGTTTGGGCATTAGTAGACCACTTTTCCATCAACAAAGCCAATTGATGATCATGATTTATTTATTTTTTTGTTTGTGAGTTATTACATCCTTCCCCCCTTAAAAAAAAAGTTTTGTCCCAAAAAATTCATAGTGACAATTACCTTTTTAAAGAGGCGGGGGTACTTTAATCTCATGTCCTCTTTCATTTCCCATGTGGCCTCGGAAGTAGTTTGGTTATCCTAAAGAACTTTGACAAGTGAGATGACCTCATTACGAAGCTTCTTTTCTCGACAATCGAGAATTTTTATTGGTTGTTCGACACACATTAGGTCCCGATTGAGCTCAATGGGTGTGCAAGAAATGACATGACTAGGATCAGAGACGTATTTTCGCAGCTGAGAGACATGAAAGACATTATAGACATTAGAAAGCTCTGGAGGAAGAGCTATGTGATGGGCAACCTTTTTGATCTTTTCTATAATGTCATAAGGTCCTATGAATCTCGGACTCAATTTTCCATGCACGTTAAATCTCTTGACGCCCTTGGTGGGTGACACCTTTAGAAAGACTTTGTCTCCTACTTCAAATTCTAACGGCCTCCTCTTCTGATTAGCATAACTTTTCTACCTACTTTGAGTTATTCTAATTCGAGTTTGAATTAGTTGGATTTTGTCAGTGGTTTCTTGTATCATTTCGAGCTTGATTATGAAAGCTTCGTCAATATCACTCCAACATAAAGGTGTTCAACACCTCGTCCCATATGAGGCCTTAAAGGGTACCAACCCTATGGTAGCTTGTTAGCTATTATTGTATGAGAATTTCACCAAAGGTAGCCACTTAGCCTATGATCCCTGAAAGTCTAGAACACATGCTCAAAGCATGTCTTTTAGAATTTGGTTAACTCTTTTAGTTTAATCATTTGTCTGAGGGTGATATCAAGAGCTAAGTTTTAGCTTGGTCCGAACTAACTTTTGTAGTTCTTGCCAAAATCGAGATAAGAACTTAGAATCTCTGCCTGAAATGATGCTACTGGTACACCATGCAATCGGACAACCTCTTTAATGTACAGGTGCGCAAGTCTCTCAGCTCCCTAATTCCCCTTAACAGCAATAAAATGGGATGACTTAGTAAATCCGTCAACGAAGACCCATATGGCGTCCATTTTCCTTATAGTGGTCTGTAGCCCCATCACAAAATCCATAAAGATGGAATCCCATTTCCATGTGGGAACGTCGCAGCTCCCCAACAGGGCGGCGATGTTCAAACTTAACCTTTTAACAGGTTAAGTAGTCGGGGGTATAATTTGCTACCTCTTTCTTCATATTATTCCACCAAAAGTTTTGACAAAGGTCTTTATACATCTTATTACAGCTTGTGTGAATTAAATAAGGCATGTTGTGAGCCTCATTCATGATCTTCTCCTTAAGTTATTTATAGTCAGGCACGTTTACACGACCTTAAAAGCTAAGTATCCCATCTTCTCGAACTACAAACTCGGGGACATTTTCCTTTAGAGATATCACTCTTTAGCTTGTCGAAAAAAGGATCAGATATTTGCGCCTTCTTGATCTCATCTAATAGGTGCGATTGCAACTCCATACTTATAAGACTCCCTCTTTTTCCCGGAAAGACGATCACAACTTCAAGTTTTCGTAAGTCATTCTGTATGGCAGAATGAGTTACTAGGATTGCGTTAAGAGTATGCCAGGTCTTTCAACTAAGGGCATCGGCTACAACATTAGCTTTACCTGGGTGATACTGAAGGTTGAGATCATAATCTTTGATGAATTTCAACTATCGTCTTTGCCTCATATTAAGCTCTTTTTGGGTGAAGATGTATTTAAGACTCTTATGGTCTGTGTAAATTCAACATGAGGCACCGAACAAATAGTGCCTCCAAATTTTAAAGGCAAAGAGCAGCTAGTTCAATGTCGTGAGTGGGACAATTCTTCTCATAAGATTTGAGTTGGCGGGAAGCATAGGCTATGACGTTGTCATTTTGCATGAGGATGCAACCAAAACCATGTTTAGAGGCATCGCTATAGATCGAAAACTCCCCAGTCCCCAAAGGAAGGGCGAGAACAGGGGCGGAGGTGAGACAGCCTTTGAGTGTTTGGATGTTTCTTCGTATTTTGGTGTCCACTCAAAGTTTGAGGCCTTTTTCATAAGGTTGGTGAGAGGTAGGGCTATTAATGAAAAATTCTCCACAAATTTTCAGTAATATGCAGCTAAGCCCGAGAAACTCCAAACCTTTGTAACATTAGTCGGTCTAGGCCAATTTGCTATAGCCTCAACTTTTTGTGGGTCTACCCTGATTCTGTCCTTAGAGATTATGTGCCCTAAAAATGTAACCTCTTCCAGCTAAAACTCACACTTTTTCAACTCTCTATACAATTTATACTCCCTTAAGGTCTGCAAAATAACTCAAGTACTCTTCATGCTCGTCCTTGGTTCGTGAATGAACTAATATATCATCAATAAAGACCACCATAAACATATCAAGATACGACTTTAAAACTCAATTCATGGAACTCATGAAGGCTGTTGGGGCATTAGTGAGCCCAAAAGACATCACGACAAATCTGTAGTGCCTATATCTGGTGCGGAAAGTAGTTTTCAGTATATCTGCTGGGTTGACCCGAAGTTGGTGGTACCTAGAACGAAAGTCAATTTTGGAGAAAATTGTGGTTCCTTGGAGTTGGTCAAATAGGTCATCTATATGGGATAGAGGATACTTATTCTTACTGGTGATTTTGTTTAACTCCAAATAATCTATACATAAAAGTATACTGCCATCCTTCTTTTTTACAAACAACACTGGGGCTCCCCAAGGTGAGACACTTGGTCTAATAAACTCTTTCTCCAATAATTCCTCTAATTGAACCTTTAACTCCCTTAACTCAGTGGGGGCTATACAGTATGGTGACTTAGATATAGGGTTGGCTTCAGGTGTTAGATTAATTTCAAAGTCAATTTCTCGTTGACGTGGAAGGCCTAGTAGATCATTCGGAAAGACATCAGGAAATTCATATACAATGGGAATGCTTTGAAAATCTGGCTCAGTTTTCGGTTTGACCTTAACACTGCATCAGTACCCAATACACCCTTTCCTAAGTAAACTTTGAGCTTTCGTGATAGAGATGACCCTAAAATTACTCTAGCTATGTTCTCCCTTAAAATACACCGTGTCCCTATGTTGACTCCTCAGCAAAACTATCTAATTTCCACAATCAATCTTGGCTTAGTGGACCGATAACCAATCAATCTGCCATGAATATTTCACCTCCTATGAATAAAGGGCAATTTTTGTACATATGAAGACATGTGACAGTCTCTCTAGTGGGAAGGCCGATATACAATTCTGCATGTGCTTTATGAGTGAGCAATTCTAACCGAGAAGCTACAGATGTATAAATGCAGGAATGGGTTACGCCATAATCAAATAAAGTGTATAAGGGTTGCTCATTTAAAAAGAGCGTATCAGTGATTACTGTACTAGAGTTTGATGGTTCCTTTTTGGTCATGACGTGAACTTTCCCAACATTGTTAACCTTTCCCTGGGAGTATGATAGTTTATTTCCAGTTGACACTACCCCTTTAGATCTCTTTGGACAGTCCTTAGCCTTATGGTCAGGATTAGCACAGTAATAGCGTAAGTTGGTACCCACTTTACAATCCTCAGTAGCATGATTTGGGCGATTGCACTTTTTACAAGGTCCCTTAACCCTTGTGGAATCCTTCTTGTTCAACTGTTGTTGCTGAGTGAGATTTTGGCCCAAATTGGACCTTTTATTGAAATCATCAGTGAAGTTATGGCCCTTCTGATAAACCTCTATTTTACACACTTTTAGGCATGATTTTTACCTCTCATCTTGGCGATTTCTGATAAAATCCCGAGAGTTTAGAGGTTGATTAGTCATTCTTCACCTCAAATCTACTTAAAAGTGTGTTTTTGTATTTGCAGGGGTTAGACTGAAAGAAATGAGAAAAACAAGCTAGCGCTACGCCAAATAGGAGCCAAAAAGGAGGATTTCAAGCCAAAAGAGAGTGGCACGGTGGCACCATGCCATGCAGGCTGACCGTGCCACCCAGAGGAACGAGGAAACGCAAGTCAGGGATGTGGCACGGGGATCCCGGGCCCAGTGGCACGACCGTGCCACATTAGTTTTCTGCGTAAAGTCGCAATTTGGCGTTGGAATTGGAATTCATGCTATTCTCTATTTCTCTCTCTCTTAAAAAACGGCGAGTTAGGGTTTATAGTCCTTGATTTTGATTGTTGTGGAATTCAAGACAGTGGATCAAGATTTCTTTATGCTTTTGGTAGATTGTCACTGCAAATTATACAGAGTACATTCCTTTGCCTTTTTCCTTGTGTTTTGATTGAAAGTTGAATACTATTGAGCATGTTTGCTTTCTTGATTAAGATTGTGATTAGAATGATGTTTAGTGGCTAAATTTCTTAATCTTGGATTGGGTGTAGCCCCTATGATGTGATTTGGATTGTTATCCTAGGTTTTTGTGTATTTATGCCCACATTATAATTGAAGTCTCACTTAGCATGCCAGGTGTTTGATGAATTGCCTGAGAGGGTCAAATTCACGTTCGTAATTAGGGTTTAGGAGATTAACGAAAGTTAGGTCCTTTGCTTAGAGTGGCTTTGTGAGCGATTGAATCTCTTAACATGAAAATAGTTAGGGTTTCAATTGGGAATTAGGATTACATAATCTTGTGGTCTTGCGACTCTAGTTTCATGAAAATAGATAACTAGAGCAGCCTGATCAGTCTAATGACCTTTGAGAGAAGGCGTAGATGCTTTTAACTGGTAATCATTCCACTTCAGTTGTCTTACGGGCGGATTCACATGACCTAGTGTATATTCCAATGGACATCATAGTGTGGTGAACCCCAATCCAGGATTCTCACCATTACTGATCTAGATTTAACAGAATTAGAATTAGGTAAACCCACTTCACTAGACTCTAGCCTAGATTGAGTGTTAAAGGTTGATTCGGTGGTTGAAACCAAGTTCCTCGTGGACACGACCCGTACTTGCCTTTGCTGGCTACAACCGGCACCGTGCACTTGCGGTATATTTTTAACTCAACAAGTTTTTGGCGCCGTTGCCAGGGAACTTGTTTGTTTTCAACATCGAAAGCGATTTTAAACGCGCAAGATTAGGCTTTTTCTCTTTTTTTTCTTTCTCTTTCCCGTTTCCTCTTTTCTTCCTCCTTGCTTGTCTTTACCCTTGCTTGAGCCTGCTTACGCTTGGTATAGTTTTTGGCTTTGTATGCACAGGCGCAGTGAGGGGAGTCACAACTTGCTTCCCTTGAATCCTGAAATCGAAGCTACTGCTCGCAAGCAAAGCGGTGCACGCAGAAAGAGGCAAGCTGAATCTACCATGGCAGCGCAAGACAACCGAGTTCTGAGGGACTATGCTATGCCTCAGTCGCTGGGTATCACTTCATCTATAGTGAACCCTGCAGTTGAGGTCAACAACTTTGAGTTGCGCCCGGCCCTCATCTCCTTGGTGGAGCGCGATCAGTTCGGTGGGCATCCATCTGAGAACCCCAACATGCATCTTCGCAATTTTCTTGTGAAGTGTGACACGATTAAGCTCAATGGGGTCCCCACTGACGCTATTAGACTGAGACTCTTCCCGTTCTCTTTGAGGGACAGAGCTAGAGACTGGCTCTAGAATGAGAAGCCCAACGCCTTCACCACCTGGGATGCGCTCTCCAAAGCATTTTTGAGCAAGTACTTCCCTCCAGGGAAGACAGCCAAGTTGAGAGCCGACATCACTTCCTTCGCCCAGCTGCACAGTGAATCCTTATATGAGGCTTGGGAACGGTTCAAGGACTTACAACGCTAGTGCCCCCACCACGGAGTCCCTGACTGGCTCCTTATCCAGACTTTTTACAATGGCCTTGATCAGTCCCTGAAGATGTCCATTGATGCTGCTGCTGGGGGTGCACTTATGGGAAAATCGATCGAAGTGGCCAAGGCTTTACTCGAGGATATGGCTGCTAATAACTACCATTGGTCTAATGAGCGGGCCCCTCAAAGGAAAGGTGGTAGCAAGTATGATGTCGACGCCGTAGACATGCTAGCCAGCAAGGTCGACGCCTTGGCCCAACGTTTCAACAGGCTTGGAACTCCTTCAGGGAGTTCAATGGGAGGTCCATCTGGTGCAATGTTTGAGGTTGGAGCACTTTGTGAGATCTGTGGCATTCAGGGCCACATTGCTACTGAATGCCAAACCACTTTCCCAGGCGTTGAGCATGCCAATGCAATGCAAACTTACGGCCAACGCCCACAAAACAACCCCTACTCAAACACCTACAACCCCGGTTGGAGAAATCATCCAAACTTCTCCTACCGCAACAACAATCCCATGCCACCCAATCCTTCCCAATCACAACCACAACCTCCCGGTTTCCAATGTAAAGCCCCATATAACCCATCCCCTCCACCTCCTCAACCCAAGTTGAACTTGGACAGCATCATAAAGCGTTTCATCGCGACACAAACTAAGACTAATGAGGTTCTTAGTGAGTCGATTAATCAACTGAACGCCAAGTTCGACGCTATGGCCTCTCATCAAAAGGCGATGGATGCTCAGATCGCCCAAATAGCCCAGCAGGTTAGCCATCTCTCTAGACCCCAAGGACACCTACCGATTCAGCCTGAGACCAACCTCAGAGGTCATGTCAATGCCATCTCAACTGTGAGGGAGGGATTGGAGGAGAGTCCGGTGATGGTTCTTCAAGAGTCAGTTTCAGTTCCTGATTCTGTAGGAACAGAAGAGCAGCAGAATGAGAATGGGCTGAACTCTATGGTGCTAATGCATCCCGCACCTCCTCTCCGTCCCTACCAGCCACCAGTACCCTATCCTCAGAGGTTGGCCCGGGCCAAGCTATTCCAGCTTGAGCCCAAATATGTGAGATTCTTGGAAGTGCTGAAACGGATCTATGCTGATACCCCTTTCTTGGAAGCTCTACGGCAAGAACCCTCCTGCCTACAGTTTGTGCGAGACTTTCTATCCAAGAAAGGTAAGCCCGAGGGAGGATCAGTGATATCTATTGGCTGGGTGTGCAGCTCAATCCTACAGTCACCTGCCAAGCTGCAAGACCCGGGTGATTTTTCCATCCCTTGCTGCATTGGGGATGTGCAAATAGAGGGAGCGCTCTGCGACCTGGGGCCCGGCGTGAGTTTAATGCCCCTCTCCCTCTACCGGAAGCTGAGGACGCTGAAACTCACCCCCACCACCATATCTGTTCAGCTGGCCGATGGCTCCACCAGGAGACCTATAGGCATTTTGGAGGATGTTCCAGTTAAGGTGGGTAAATTCGTCATCCCTTGCGATTTTCTCGTCCTGGACATGGAGGAGAGTTCTCATACGCCTATCATACTGGGACGACCTTTTCTGGCTACCGCCGGGGCGAAGATAGACGTAAAGGCCGGCACGATCTCGTTTGAGATACTTGGAAAGAGGGTGGCTTTCTGCCTCCCTTCGGCGCCCGTCATCTGTCCCTCTCCTGTTGCGCCCATGCCAGCCATTCCTTCTGCTACTGCCTCGAGGGTCGAGGTTTTTGATGGGGATGGATGCCCCTACGTATGGCCCACAGTGTTTAAGGATCCGCTGCTGATTCCATCTACTTCGGGGGCTATCTCTGTCGATACTGGGGAGCTAGTCGAACCCACTCCACCATTCTTTACACCCACTTCTGCACCTCCCGCGTCATCACCGTTCACCATTTGGAGGTAAGGGTCAAGCTAAAGACCTAAAACAAGCGCTTCTTGGGAGGCAACCCAAGCTTTATTGCTTTCCCAAACAAACAAAAAAAAACAAAAGGAACACGGAACCAGAGATTTGGCACGGTGGAACCGTGCCCTAGGGCACGACCATGCCATAATTCTCTCTTCCATCCCAAAAAAAAAAAAAAGCAGGTAGCACGGGAGCATCGTGCCTCGCGGCACCCCGTGCCCTCTTTCTCCCCCCTAAAAAAAAGAAAAAAAAGAAAAAAAAAGATGAAGAACAAACGGCCGGGCAGCGAAGTAGCACGGTGTACCCGTGCCATGGGGCACGATCGTGCCACTTTAAAAACTACCGAAAAGCCCGCTTTCTTCCTCTTCTTCTTCTTTCTTTCTCCTTCTCCATCATTCGAACCCCTCGCTTTCTCTCTCCTCTGCGTGCGTCCCTCACCCCTCTCCTCACCATTTTCACTCACTCAAGCTCTCAAATCCTCTCCATTCTTCCTCCATTCTTCTATTTCTTCATCTCTTTTCATTTTTCCCTCGCTATTTCTCCCTTTTCACCCCCAACCGCCTCAAAACCCATATTTTACTTTCTCTCTCTAAAACCCAAAAACCTCCATTGTTGAGGTTTAAGGTTATAGAGAGCGAAATTGATACACCTCCCACCTTTCTCATCTCCTTCTGAGTCCAGATCTGCAATTATTTCAACAATGGGAAGAAAACGAACCGGGGAGCCTTCCATGGGTCCATCCCTACCCAAGAAATCGTTAAGAGCAACATCGTCCTCAACTGTGCCTGCTGCTGCTAAAGGTACTAAAGATGCTTTCCCTCTTGTTTTACCAGCTAGTACTAGGGGTTTGCAATTTGTTAGTGATGACCAAAAGTCTCGTTATGAGCTTTTAGCTACTAGGCATGCTAGTGAGCAAAAATTCTTCCATGCTGATTCCTTGCGGACCTTAGGAATATTGGATGACATGTTGACTCTGTTTGGTCGATTAGGGTGGACTGATTATATTAACATGCAATACACATCCTATGACCGCCTTATGGTCGAGTTTTTGAGTTCATTAGCTGTTGATTGGGATGGTAGTTGTAATGGTTAGGAAGTCGCCATTTATTTTCGAATGTTTAACATTGATCACCGGATGAGTCTGAGAATGTTTAATGACCTCTTGCGACTCCCGGTGGTCGATGGGGCATATAGGGACGTACCCTCTTTGTGGCGACCTGACCCCGTTTGGTTGAGCATCACCTGCTCCAAACGGAAAGAGTATACTGATAGGTGGGGGCGACCTAGGGTTTTTGACCCTCGACAGGCCAAGGCTACCGACATTTGTAATCTCAACCTTCGGTACCTTTAGCGCCTAACGGCGAACATTGTTTTCGGCCGCAACGACAACCAAAATGGTTGTCGGAAGGCCGAACTGTTTATTATCTGGTGCGCCCTGTCAGGCACCCCTCTCGACACGGGGGCCTTTATAATCCGCCACCTGGCGGAGGTAACCAAACCTAGTAACAGAAATGTCCTTAGTGTCGGCGGTACTATTACCGCCATCGCTATTGCCTTAGGCTACGGTTCGAGACTCTCTTCTCTCGAGCCCCATTTTCTGGGTGGTCACCTCGACCTCGGTACCCTTCACCACATGCATATCATAGATACCCGAGGTGAAACCATTAGGTACCCCCACCATAAGACCATCCTTTTCAACCTTCCCAACTCTGAGCGCACCACGGTCGCAAACAAAAGAAACTGGAATTGCGACGGGTGCATTATTAGGGCCACTGTTCTTCCTAGCGAGGAGCAGTTGGCCGCTGACCTTGACCTAGATGAGGGCGAGGAGAGTGAGGCGGGTAGTGATGAGGGTGATGACGCTCTTGCGACCGAGACCGAGGCCAGTGGTGTCCCTACCCCTCCTGAGGCCATCCCGCCCCCACCACCCCTACACCCACCATTCACCCATCCGACGGGTGGGTCTTCCTCCTCCGCGGCCTACATGCCGCTCGACCCCACGTTCCTTCAGTTTTTCTCCAACCTCCAAATGGAGGTGACGGGTCTTCGAGAGGGTTTTAGTGGCATGCGACACGATATCCAGCACATTTCTGGGCGCATGGATTCCATTGAGAAGGGGGTGAGTCACTTTCGCGGTTATATTGACCGCCAAGAGCAGAGGGAGATGAGACGGATACAGCGTGAGGAGGAGCGGGCGATTAGAGATGCCCGTCAGTACGAGGAGAGACGGAGGATGAACGACCTGCTTTGGCGCCAGTCCGAGTCGATTCGACAGCTGGAGGAGCGTCTTCGCTCTTTGCCAGGCGCCCCTGCCGGCTCGTCGTCCTCCCCACCCTTTGACCAGAGCGGCTCCTCCCCTTCCTACCCCTTTCCCTCGCCCTTTTGGCCTCCACCTGGGCCCGATGGCGCCCAATGACTGTCTTCTGTTCCCCCTTCCCCTCACTTGTTTCATCTTACTTCCTATCTTTTTCATTGGGGACAATGAACCGCTTAGGCATAGGGGGGTGAGCTCACGAGCTGTTAGGTGACGATTTGTGGTTTGTGTCGGCTTGTATATATCGCTTTGTATATAGCATCCCTGCATATAGCATCTAGTTCTCATTTTAGCTTCGGTGCATTTTTAGGATGCATTAGTTTTCGTTTTATTTTTCTATTTCGATAAGCATGTAGGATAGCACATATAGATAGGTAATGCATTGTATATATTTTATTTTCTAACCCTTGGCCTCAAGTGGACATTTGTCGAGTGGAGCTTCACAAGACTGCGAGGTAATTCTTTCAACTCTACTCTTCATTTATTTACTCATTGACTGCTTAGGGTGATTTATTGTTTTTGTCGTTTCGCCTTTGAAAAAAAACCCAAAAAAAAAAAAGCAGAAAAGAAAAAAAAAAAACGAAAAGGGTTTTGAAAACCCCTCCTATGACGACGACCAAGGCATTGTGGATCAGTTGATTGACATGGTTGTGTATGCTTGTGGGTTCTTTGTGGCAAAATGTGTTTGATTGATGATTTTGAAAATGTTTTGACCACATTGTTGGGTTCGCATTCTTGGTTGCCCATGAAGCCCCCCTTGTCATGATTGATTATTCCTTTTAAGTAGGACATCCTTGGGGTTGGTTGTATTGTTTGGTAGTGTGACCCGTGAGATTTTGAGCCTATAGACTAATTCATCAATTTAGTCTCACATTCTTTTTCCTGTGTGTCTCTCCCATGACAACATCTCTAGAACTTGCTTGGATTCTCTTTGAAACCGCATCTCGCATGTACATAATGATGAAATGATAGAGGCATTTATTTGTTTTTGAGCTACATAACCAAATTGCCACCCGTGATTCAATGTTTTTAACCCTTTGCTTACCCCTTTGAGCCTTACCCGTTTTTGTTGTGACCCTTTCACCGCTAGCTCTTGGCCTAAACACATTTCCTACCTTTCGGCCAAAGCCAGTAGAACAACGCTTCATTAATTTGTGGGTAGTTTTGAGTGTTATGCACATTTGTGGTTAATTTGGTATGTGAGGAATAATAGTTATTCGGAAATTGACTATTTTGTTATTGTGCGTGCCAATCGCTTGTTCTCCCCCTTTTGCCTTTTAAAAAAAAGGAAAAAAGTAAAGAAAAAAAAAGAAAAAAAAAACACAAAACAAAGGGGAAGAGAACAGAAAAGAGAAACTTGTTGAAACCCGAAAAGGGTGATAAGTAAGAGTGTTTGGTATGTTGTCATAATTCATTCCTGATGGTCCTCATGATTTGGGGGGTATTCTTACTGTGTCTTTAAAGAGAGTGTGGTATGATTGGTTTAAATGTTGGTTGTTCACTAGCTATGGCTTTTAGCTCCTCATTTCCCAAATTAATTGTCCCTCTCTTACCTGTACCCTTAGCCCTATTTCAGCCCTGTAAAGCCCTCTTGATTATTGTTGTGTATTTTGCACTTTCGCGATGGAGAATTGAGAATCCTACCAAGCCTATGGTAGATTGTTTCAGTGGAAGAGAATCGAGTGAACCTCCTTACATCCTAAACACATGTGAGGGAGTGCATTTACTTTGTTCCCCCCCTATGAGAGTCACTACCAAGCCTCCTAGCCCACTGCTTGTTTGGATGCGTCTTGATTGGGGAGGGGGGTGATATGGTTTGACGGTATGTTAACTTGGACATGTGGTCTTCTCAATGATTTAAAATGATTTGGAAATTGTGTTTATGCCTCAAATCATTCCGCTAGCTATGCGCACCTATGTTCGATTCAACTGATCCCTTATTGGCCTTGCCTGAGGAGGCGAGTGGCTAGAGGTTCTCGACCATCCTTTCTGCTCATTCATGTTCTAGTCTTGCTTTAGTACAAGCAAGAGATAAGCATGGGGGAGTTGATAAACCTCTATTTTACACACTTTTAGGCATGATTTTTACCTCTCATCTTGGCGATTTCTGATAAAATCCCGAGAGTTTAGAGGTTGATTAGTCATTCTTCACCTCAAATCTGCTTAAAAGTGTGTTTTTGTATTTGCAGGGGTTAGACTGAAAGAAATGCGAAAAACAAGCTAGCGCCGCGCCAAATAGGAGCCAAAAAGGAGGATTTCAAGCCAAAAGAGAGTGGCACGGTAGCACCATGCCATGCAGGCTGACCGTGCCACCCAGAGGAACGAGGAAACGCAAGTCAGGGACCGTGCCACATTAGTTTTCTGCATAAAGTCGCGATTTGGCGTTGGAATTGGAATTCATGCTATTCTCTATTTCTCTCTCTCTTAAAAAACGGCGAGTTAGGGTTTATAGTCCTTGATTTTGATTGTTGTGGAATTTAAGACAGTGGATCAAGATTTCTTCATGCTTTTGGTAGATTGTCATTGCAAATTATACAGATTACATTCCTTTGCCTTTTTCCTTGTGTTTTGATTAAAAGTTGAATACTATTGAGCATGTTTGCTTTCTTGATTAAGATTGTGATTAGAATGATGTTTAGTGGCTAAATTTCTTAATCTTGGATTGGGTGTAGCCCCTATGATGTGATTTGGATTGTTATCCTAGGTTTTTGTGTATTTATGCCCACATTATAATTGAAGTTTCACTTAGCATGCCAGGTGTTTGATGAATTGCCTGAGAAGGTCAAATTCATGTTCGTAATTAGGGTTTAGGAGATTAACGAAAGTTAGGTCCTTTGCTTAGAGTGGCTTTGTGAGCGATTGAATCTCTTAACATAAAAATAGTTAGGGTTCAATTGGGAATTAGGATTACACAATCTTGTGGTCTTATGACTCTAGTTTCATGAAAATAGATAACTAGAGTAGCTTGATCAGTCTAATGACCTTTGAGAGAAGGCGTAGATGCTTTTAACTGGTAATCATTCCACTTCAGTTGTCTTGCGGGCGGATTCACATGACCTAGTGTATATTCCAATGGACATCATAGTGTGGTGAACCCCAATCCAGGATTCTCACCATTATTGATCTAGATTTAACAGAATTAGAATTAGGTAAACCCACTTCACTAGACTCTAGCCTAGATTGAGTGTTAAAGGTTGATTCGGTGGTTGAAACCAAGTTCCTCGTGGACACGACCCGTACTTGCCTTTGCTGGCTACAACCGGCACCGTGCACTTGTGGTATATTTTTAACTCAACACCTTCAAATCCCATATTCTTTTTAATTCCGCATGATCACTAGACATCTTGGTGGCTTTGGTTAGATTGTTTACTCTCTCTATGTTAGCTGCCCGATCATATAATTCTTGATAGGTGGTTATGTGATGACCAACTAATTATTGGCAAATTCGCTGGTTCTTTTTCATTTTATCAGTTGCAACATAATCAGCAGTAAATCTTGATAACTCCTCAAATTGGCGGCATAATCAGTCACAGACATCTTGCCTTGTTGAAGGTTAAGGAATTCATCTTCCTTTTTATGACTAACGGCAATGGATAGAATTTTTTTGCGCAAAAGGGTCTTAAAAGAGCCCCAATCAAAGCCGGGCTCATTTCATTTTTCTCTTATGGTACCCCACTAAGCATCAGCCTTATGACTTAAGTAATAGTTGCTGATACTAACTTGTCACTCAATTGGAATTCCACTACATCAAACACTTTTTTCATATTTCTAATCCAATTTTCAAGATCGCCTAGGTCAGCCTTACCATCATAGTAGTTTCGTTTTCTTACTGCGACCCTGTCCTTCCGTAATCTAGTTCAGGCTGGCCATAGTTATTACCGGGTTGTGAAGCTCTTCTTATCAATTCATCACCACCTCGTTGGGAAGAACGTAAGTTCCCGAGCTTGAGGTGACTTGTTGGGAGCTCTCATTACGGGGGTCATTTCCAGATTGTTCCGATATCCTGATTCACTATTTAATTTAACACATAATTCAATAGTGTTTCTTTTATCTCTCTGTCTCTCTTTTTTTTTTAAAAAGAAAAAAAAATAATGCAACAAAAAGAAGTTTATTACTAACAAAGATAAAATTTGCATCCCCTTAATAAATTCAAATGCAGTAGAAGTCTCAACATTATTAACTACTGGAGCCACCTAATCTCCTTAGTTTACTAGAGATCCCTACTGTCTTTATAGGTTGTCGCCTATACTAGATTGGGCATGATCTGAGGACCCTGGCGAGGTGTCCGAGGTGTAGTCAACACAAAACCCTAGTTTCTCTTCAGCTTCTTTTCCTATCTCTGGGCAATAGGCGAATAAATCTTGGACATTCTCGCCTAATTGGTCTAAGGTTTCCCTTAGAAGAAGTTCCCTAGCCACAGTTTCAAATGGTCCTCTTTTAGTAAAATGTTCACCAAATAAAGTGACATTTCCCCTACACCCATAGACTACTATCTTTTTATACTTCCTCTTAAAGTAAGCCCAAGGTTCAAAATCAGGAAGAGATTCTAGTAGAAGTTTAGCTTGTAAATATGAACTTTGATATTTGGTGGCGTTTCGCATCAACTTGGCATGTATCCACCATTGAACCGTCTTTAAAGGTTGTCCCAAGTATCCACTTTAATCGACTGGGGTCTACATGATGGAACCATTGGACAGTTGCCATCTAATCCAAGATATAAAACACATAAACAAATATTTAACAATGAATGCAAATATAAATATATTCTATATTACGGCCTCACTCGTTACTTAAGTCTACCAATTTTTTTTATTATTATTATTTAAACCTAGACTTTGATACCAACTGTAACGCCCCAACAATTTTAAAATGTCAAAGCATATATTATTTATACTATTTAGCAGAAGCTTGATTTAAAATGAGGCGTTATGCTTTGTCTCCAAAGGAGTCATAAGGCACTTTAAACATTACAACTGCAAAAAATAATAATAATATTCTCTAAATACTTTAATTCAAAGCATCACTTGCTAGGACTTATTTGGAGATATTGTACTAAAAATAGGTGCGCCTATTATACTCTATATGTGATCTCTCTCTAGACCTTGCTCCCTTTCAGAAGGACTTGAAAATGGAAAAACATGATACAGTAGGCCAAATGGCCTAGTACAATATGACATTATATAGTAAAAGAATAACTTAGGGCTCAGTTAAATTCATTTTATTTAGCAAACCAAGTAAAACATTTGCTCCTTTTATTATCTTAGGATGGTACCCAGCATATTGGACTGACATCCTCTCAATATAACACTTAACCATAAAAGACTGAATCTCCATTACGATCATTGAATGTATGCGCATACTTGGGCCAATCAAAAGCCCAAACTTCATTGATCAACATATAATAGAGCAGTAAGAGGTCCACTGTTAATATGACAAAACTATAAAAACAATTATTTCTTGTTACACTTCATTAGCCATACCGATTCAGTAAAATGTCACGGGTATAAGGGCAAAACCATTATACTGTACCTTGAAGATGATAACAAGTTTTAAAAGGAATGATAATCTGAACCGTCTCGGGTTCTGGTATTGGCAATATAAAATTTGCTAAGTACCATGTTTATATCCAATTTGACAACTTCCTAGCATTGGTACCATTCTCATGCCCTTAAGAATCCCTAACTTCTTATTATCATAATCATATAAGCATTCTGTTCCTTATTATAAGCGAGTGGTCATTATCATCCATACCTATCAAGAAAACTAGTTGACTTCTACTTATTAAAATCACTTAGACGTAAAAGTTATTATGCAACATATAGCCACTATCCTTGACCCTTCCCAAACATGCATACTCATGAGATGCTAAAATCATAATTCGTACAAAAAGGTAATCTAGTTCATACTTACAAGTATCGACGTCAAGGGTTCTCCACTAGGTATGAAGGAGTAGTTTATTAACCCTTCTTCAAGCAACTAACCACAACCACACTAGCAATAGCGACGAGACCAGTTTAGCAAGAGAGGTTCATGTTTTGTTATGAGAGAGAGGGAAGTCACTTGAGAGATGGTTTGGAGTGAATAAGAGGGGGGTATTTATAGTGGGTCCTAGTCATTAGGTTATCTCCCCCTCCATGGCATAAAGGTTTAGAAATGGAAGGTGAATACATGGTGTTCAATACTAATAGATCTAAGGTGGTGTGTTGTTGCAAAAAAATCAAATGGGTGCATTGCAATCAACCACACATTCACATTAAGCCCTTTTTTTTCCCCCTTTCTTTAAAGGGGGGTTCTTCTGGCTCCCTCTTTTTGTGTTTGGGCATTGCAAGACCACTTTTCCATCAACAAAGCCTATTGATGATCATGATTTATTTATTTATTTTTTGATTGTGAGTTCTTACATCAATAGCACCAAAACCAACCTTAGCTCAGTTGGCAGGGCAACCTATAGTTATTCAGCACATTGATCCTTAGTGCACTGGCTCGAATTCGGCAGGTGAACTTCCTTTTTGCTCTCTGCAAATGTTCTTCCCCTAAATGCGCTATTTTGTTAACCAAAAAAATAATAATAAAAAATGAAGGTCCAGTCAGTGACCTCTATCAAAAAAGACTTCAGAGTGGTGGTTGTTTGTTATCTACTTAGCTACTTGAGTCCAATGATCTTGTGGCAGTCTTAACTACAATGTTTTTGTTGCTTGTGTGCTCGATATGGTAAGCACGCTTTGTTTAAAAGAAAGGCATGTGATGAGGGAGGGATAAATCATATAAATATGGCTTGAATGCTATGTTTAAAAGAAAGAAATGTAGTGAAAGTCGCATATATCAGACAAATGAAGATAGAAAGTATAAGTAAAGAAGCAATTAGGGCCACATTCGACCTGCCTAATATGTTTCCAACTTACGGAATGTTAGAAATAGGTGTAGAATGGAACCACTTGAACGAGTAAGAAATCTCATGTCTCCTTATCTCCCTGTTAGTTTCTTTTCAACCAGTATAAGAGGTTGGCTTCATTGTGTGAATATCTTGCGGGGTTCACACTATCCGAGCTTAGCTCAGTTTTTTGAGTGGAGGACTGTACTTGCTTAACAGATTGACCTATAGATCACTTGATTCTATGCAATAAGGATTAGAGTCTTCTTTTTCTTTTTCATTCACTTGCTCGTAACCTCCCCCCGACTCCCAAAAAAACCTTTATTTTGTTCTTTGATGCAAGGAAACATGAATGACCTCTGTCGAAAATTATTTTGGCATAACCAGTGTGGTGTTTTCCCTCTGCACCGTAGATTTACTTTCATAAGTCAACCTTGGTCAATTGTCTTACTATTCAAGGTGTTAGTCTCAAATTAATTTTGTTTCTGGCCTGAACATAGGGGACTTGTTCAATTTTCAAGAGAGTGACATAATCAAAAGACAGAATAGTAGAATAGAAGAATGAAAAAAAAGAGACTTGTATATGAGGGCTACGATTTGATTATGCTAGTAGAATCACAGAACGTAGGGTTTGGAATACAAATTATTAGATTGTCTTGAGTCTATCTATAGACTAGGGCTACCATATATGATAATATTTTTACTTTTCTAAACCCCTATTTTCACGGTCTCCTATTCCAAAAAGATAAAAATGTGCTTTATCCATATTGCACCGCGTCACTGGGTCTATAATCTCCGGAGACTGGGTTTACAGTATAAGTGTTGGGCTTAGAACTATCTTCCTGTAGTCTCTATTTTCCCCCATGGGATTTCTTTTTGAATTATCTTAGGGGTTAACTTCACTGCATTATGCAGGATTCAACTGATCCAACCTTGGATCAGTTGACACAGTGGAGTCCCGTAGTCGTTTGGTGATATGCAGATAATCCTTAGATAGCTTGTTTGAAACCAGACACATCATGTACCTATGACTCCTGTCGCATTGAGTGTGTGTGAACTGTACATGAACCAAACTTGTTATATTGTATGCCAAGAAAATGGAAGAATACGCAGTTAAGTGCACTTGATGCAATAATGGTTGTAAAAGCTAACCTTAGCTTAGTTGAGAGAGGGTACTATAGCTGTTCAGCAGATTGAAGGGCACTTGTTTCAATCTGGTAGGTGGGAAACATTTTTGCTTTCTACAAACGTGCTTTCCCACAATGCAAGTTTTCTTCTTAAAATAAAGGACAAATGAGTGCCCTCTGTTAGAAAATAGTGCAGCATTATATTTGTGTGTTATCCCTACACCACACATTTCGCCTTTTACTTCTGTTTTGATTGGATCATGTTGTGTTGATCTTAGCTCAAAGATGTAGCTATTTCTAAGATATGTTGTTCGGTTTAAAATTTTAAGACGTAACTAAAGAGGAAAACGAAAAATCTGAAAAAGATCAAGGAAAAACAGCGGAGCCATTTTCTATAGCTTTCTGATTCATTTCCTAGATACTGAAGGGGCTCAACCGCAGAAGGGTTTGGGATGCCCACATTCTTTGTCTCCCTCTCCCTCTTATCTTCTTAGTTTATTTTTCAAATATATTATAGGTTAACTTCTGTCGGTCTTATAGAAGTTACCTGACCTGTGCTTAGCTTAGATAGGATGGAAGGGGACCGTATTTTGCTAATTACAAGATTGATTTTCGGGTTGGTAATCATCACGCGTTAACTTTTGAAACTCTAAATTAATGTGTGATTGTGTTTTAGCGTTTATCTACTACACATTCGTGTTTTTGTGTATGTTGATTTTTGGTATGTTGGGTTACAGGAGCTTCTGAAAAATGGGAACTACTAACTTGACTGAAGGTTCCATTTATCATAATTGGTTGTAATGATAATTTTCTAAAATAAGCATGTGGTGTCATGATGTAGTTGGTTATCACATTAGTTTAACACACTGAATGTCTCCGGTTTGAGACAGGGCGACACAAATGTTCTATTTTTTATTTTCTTCTGAATGAATTCTGTACTTTCGCAGGTTGAGGAAGAGAACCGGAAAAAATATACACAATAAATGAAAGGAATGCTCTTGTTTAGAGTTGAGCTTAAGACCTCCCGCTTACTAAACGGGTGCTCCAACCAACTAACCTACAAGAGCACCTATTTTCGGATACAATTGCCTCTTATGCATAAAGAAATGCTCCATGTTTTCACCACTAGCAGGTGTATCTACTTCTATCATCACCCCTTTCTATGAAACTTATGGCTGGCTTCTCTTTAGGTGCAATACTTGCTAGGTTACATGATGGAGCAAGTGCAGCACTCGATGCTGTAGCAAAGGTTGAATATCTAAGCACTTTAATTGGGTCGTTGCATGATGCTATGAGGTGTGATTTATGATTATAGGGAACAGGCTTGGACTTGAGCTACATATCTTTCCACATGCACACATGTGGCACATGCACTAATGGATATGGTATGATTTTCGAAAATGGGTATTGGTGCGGGTACGACTCAACCTGCCCCATACCCACCCATTGCCATCCCTACTGTCGTTGGTCGATGATATGCATATAATCCTTAATTTGCTTGTTTGAAACCGAACACATCATGTACCTATGACTCTTGTCCCATTGAATGCGTGTGAAGTGTACGTGAACCAAACTTGTGATGTCGTGTGCAAACAAAATGGAATAATATGGAGTTAAGTGCAGTTGATGCAGTAATAGTTGTAAAAACCAACCGTAGCTCAGTTGAGAGAGGGCACTGTATTTGTTCAGCAGATTGATGGGCACTTGTTTCAATCTGGCAGGTGGGAACCAGTTTTGCTCTCTGTAAAATGTGTTTCCCCACATTGCCAGTATTCTTCTTAAAATGAAGGACAAGTGAGTGACCTCTGTTAGAAAATAGTGTAGCATTATATTTGTGTGTTATCCATACACCACACATTTGTCTTTTTACTTCTGTTTTGATTGGGTTATGTTGTGTTGATCTTAGCTCAAAGGTGTAGCTATTTCTAAGATAAATTTAGAAGAGTTGTTCGGTTTAAAATGTAAGATACAACTAATGAGGAAACGAAAAATTTGAAAAACATCAAGGAAGAAAAGAGGGGCCATTATCTATAGCTTTCTGATTCATTTGCTAGACACTGAAGGGACTCAACTGTAGAAAGGTTTGGGATGCCAACATTCCTTGTCCACCTCTCCCTCTTATCTTCTTAGTTTATTTTCCAATAATATTATTGGTTGATTTTCGTCGGTCTTGCAGGAGTCACCTAACCTAGGAGTCATTGACCTTTGCTGAGCTTAGATAGTATAGAGGGACTGTAGCTGCTAATTACTATGTTGATTTTTGGGATGGTAATCATGTCAGATTAACTTTTCAAAACTTTAATTTAATGTGCCATTGTGATGTTGTGTTTATTTACTGCATATTTGTGTTTTTGCCTATGCTGATTTTGGGTATGTCATTCAAGGATGATGTTTTTATATCTGCTGATACTTCAAGTTACTGGAGCTTCTGGCAAATGGGAACTACCAGCTTAACTAAAGGTTCCTTTTACTGTAATTGGTTATAGTGATAATTATCTAAAATGAGCATGCGGTGTCGTGGTGTGGTTGGTTATCACGTCAGTCTAATACACTGAAGGTCTTTGGTTGAGTTCGGGCAACACCAATTGTTCTATTTTTTATTTTCTTCTGAACGAATTCTGAACTTGTGTAGGTTGAGGAAGAGAACTGAAAAAAATATATGCAATAAATGAACGGAATGATGTTGTTGAGAGTTGAACTCAAGATCTCCCACTCAATAACGGGTGCTCTAACCAACTGAGCTATAAGAACACCTATTTTTGGATCCCATTGCCCTTTATACACAAACAAATAATCGATGTTTTCACGACTGGAAAGTTTAGCAAATTGTATCTTCATCCTTTTCAATGAAAGTCATGGCTTGCTTCTCTTTGGGTGCAATACTTGCTAGGTTACATGATGGAGTGAGTGCAGCACTCGATCATGTAGCAAATGTTAAATATCTAAGCACTTCAATTGGTCGCTGTATGAGGCCGTGAGGTGTGATTTATGATTATATAGAGAGCATGCTTGGACTTGAGCTATAAATATTTCCATTAGCATCACCCAAGCATGTCTATCTTATCATCTTCCTATGATTACCATATGCATTCACAACAATATTAGTTCAGCAAATGGGGTAGCTGGGGAAGACACCTACTTACAAATCTTATCTCAATACCCCGCATAAGAACAGGGTAGCGAGGGAAGACACCGGATCAGGCCAGCCTAATCCATTAGCATCACACAAGCAAGAGCCTTGCCTTCACCCCTCTAATCTTGAGTGATTCATTGGGTGGAAAAAGAACCAATGATTACCATATGCGTTCACAGCAATGTTACTCAGCAAATGTATTGTTTCATATAAGAACTAAAATGTCTGTCTTATCATCTTGCTATGACTTTTGTCCCATAAAACATGTGTGAGTGAAACAGATATCGTGTGGAAAAAAACCAGAGAAATATGGAGTGAAGTGGACTTGGCACATCCATAGCATCAAAACTGACCTTAACTCAGTTGGTAGAGTGGCCTATAGTTATTCAGCAGATTGATCCTTAAGGCCCTGGTTCGAATCCAACAGGTGAATTTCCTTTTTGCTCTCTACAAATGTTCTTCCCCAAAGCTCTGTATTTTGTCAACCAAAAACCAAAAATAAAAAATGAGGGTCAAGTCAGTGACCTCTGTCAAAAAAGACTTCAGATTGATCATTGTTTGTTTTTTTGCTCAGCTGTTTGAGTTGAATGATTTTGTGGCAGTCTTGGCTACAATATTTTTGTTGCTTGTGTACTCGATGTGGTGGGCATACTTTGTTTAAAAGAAAGGAATGTAATGCAAGAGGGATAAATCATATAAATGTGGTAGGATTGCTTTGTTTAAAAGAAAGAAATGCAGTGAAAGAGGCATGTATCAGATAAATGGAGACAGAAAGTAGAAGCAAAGAAGAAATCAGAGCCACATTCGATCTCTCTAATATGTTTCCTACTTGTGGAATGTTAGAAGTAGGTGTAGAATGGAACCACTTGAATGGGTAAGAAGTTTCACATCTCTGTGTCTTCTTATTAGTTTCTTTTCTACCAGTATTAGAGGTTGGCTTCATTATGTGAATATCTTGTGGGGTTCCCATAATCCGAGCTTAGCTCAGTTATTTGAGTGAAGAAATGTAGTTGCTCAATCGGTTGATCTATAGATCACTTGTTTTTACCCGACAAGGATGAAATTCTTCTTCTTCTTTTTCATTTACTTGCTAGTAACCTCCCCCTCCCCCCCCAAAAAAATCCATATTTTTTTCTTTGATGCAAGGAAACATGATACATAGTTACTGCCACCTGATTTATTGGTACTTCTTAGTTCATTATGTACTGTTTATCCTTAGTTTTTCTCCATAAAATGTTTTCACAAAATCATTCTTCTATGAAATACTTTCACAAAATTCTGTTTTGTGGGTCCCTTGGAATCAGAGCCTCTATGGGCAGGAATGCCGGTAGAGGTAAGGCTGTTTACATCTGGATCTCCCTAGACCCCGCAAAAACAGAACCCACACTGGGAGTTATTGTTGTTGTATGCAATGAAACATGAATAACCTCTATTAGAAATTATTTTGGTATAATCAGTGTAGTGCTTTCTCTCTGTACTGTAGATTTGCTTTCATAAGTCCACCTATGTCAATTGTTTGACTATTCAAGGTGTTAATCTGCCTAAACATAGGGGACTTGTTAAATGTTCATGTGAGACCCGAGTATTTTATTTTTTGTTAAGCTGTTTGTAACGCCTCTTTACGTTATAAAAACCTATTTTATTTAACGACACGAGTTAAATTAATTATTGACGTGCCTATGTGAGCGATAATTTTATTAAAAAGAATATTTTTGTCGCCAGTAATGATATTATTATTATTAGTTTTGAAAATCCTTTAATGATTTCTAATAAGCGCTATTAACGGTTATTAACGAGTATTAAATCGATTAGGAACCCGAATACGATTAAGTTATCAACCTTAGAAGTAGTTTGATGTTTATTGAATCGAACCTCGATAGTTTTTGGAATCGAATTATCGATGAAATATTATATTATCGATTTACGTGTAGAATTCGGGTTACGAATTAGACTAGCGGTATCGAATATGAATCAGCTTGGGACCAAAAAAATAAAGAGATGAGGGGGCATTTTAGTCAATTTGCGCGACTGCCTCTCCTTCCTCCTTATACGTGAACCTCCCGGATGGTCTCTCTCTCCTCTCTGTTTTTCTTCTTCCTCCTCCCGTTCTCCTCCATTTACGTGCAACAAGAGCTCAAAATTGAGCTGATTTTCGCCCCACACAACAACAAATTCCACCCATTCGGCCTCCCCCATGAGCTAGCCTTCATTTGGAGCGAATCTGGGTCAAACTTCAAAGCTCCTTGCCACGTTTATGGAGGATTTTGGGCTATGAATGTTCATAGTATGGTTTGGGTAGGTTAGGACTCATCTTGGTTAGTTAGTTCATCCATTGGTAAAATCATAACTCCAAGTCACTTGTTTTTGTGTTTGTAGCGTAGTTTAGTTTCCCCTTTTCACTCTTTGATCTCGCCTAGATTGAGACGCTCTAGTGAACTCTGGTAGTTGAAAACCCAATTCCCTGCGGACGACACCCCAAGTACTCAACGATACACCTTGCACTTGGGGTTTATAAATATTAAAACTCTGTTTTTCTGCAACAAGTTTTTGGCGCCGTTGCCGGGGAATTGGCGTTTTTCAATATTAGGGTTTACTTCAGCATTCGAGGCTAGGCCTTTTGAAAATCCCGAAAAAAAAAAAATTAAAAAAAAATTACAAAAAAAAAAAAAATTTCAATGTGAGCAAGAACTATTTTACCGTTATTGGGATCGTTTACATGCTTATCTTGCTCAATGTGTTTCTTGTGGATGTTTATATGGGAAATGGGAAATATTGCATGTTGTTGATGAGGGTGTGAATTGTGAGACCCGTGTTCTTTTGGAGCATTGGGATTTCTATGCTCGAAATGTTGATGAAGCTTGGGAATTACTTGAGTGGTTGGCTTGGGATACTTATGAATTTGAAACTAGTTGTTCTGATTCTTGTACCCCACCCCTTGGCATCCCTGATTATGCCCCTCCTGTGTGCAAAATTTGCCATTGTTCTGACCACACCAGTACTTCTTGTCCCTATCATATTTCTAATGAAGGCTTTGCTAGACTTAGCAATATGATAGAGACAATGAATAAGCAACAAGTTGAATTTGCTGAGTTTGTTAATAAACTGAGGGAGTATGACCTATCACCCGAGATTGACCCTAGTTCTAGTGCTCCTAGACTTGATGTCAACCTGTGTGATGATGGTGCGTCTTTTCCTTCTCTAGAGTCCGGACTAGAGGACGTACTCGACCCTCCCTTGATCCCTTCACTCACTGTTGCTTCATCCTTTCCTAATACCCTTTGGGACAGCACTGCGCTTATCATGACCTTTCCTGATACACCTTCCCCTTTAGCTCAGTCGACGGAGTTCGAGGTAGGTGAGACCTTTGGCGTTAGCGCTAGTGTTGAGGAGGATGATACTTGGTCTGGTTCCGACCATGTTGCTATTGAGGTGCATACTTTTTATGGGACTCCCACAGGGACTTCATGCATGGATGTTGTGGTTGCAGGGCCAACTAGTCCTGATTTTATTGATAATATATCCCCCACCTCTCTTGATACATCCCATGCTTCCTATTCATGTTCACCACCCTCCCATTCCCCCCAGTGTTGTGATTTGTCACTTATCGATTCTCTGGTGATACTTGAGGGGAATGAGGCTGCCTGCCATAAGTCTCTAGGTAAAAGGGTATGACCCTTTCCTTGGCCCTTATTGTCTGTACCTAGAGGGCATGTCTGGAGAAATCGTATTGATTATTACCTTCGATTATTCTGCTGATTTCTCACAGGTATTTGGTGAGTTTAAGAGGGCACTAACTTTATTTGCTCCATCTTTACCAGTGTTCTCTTACTCACACCATTCTGAGCTACATGCAGCTATGCATGATAAGCTCTTGCGAGCTTTGACTGCTTCCGAGCTGACGACTCGCATCTTGAGCGGCAAGGAGTGGCTGATGCTCCTTAAGTCGTCATGGCATAGTTCGGGTACATTCAGTACCCGACCTGGTATACTCGTTCTCACTCTCTCCCCCCTTCTTTTTATTTTTCTTTTCTTTCTTTTTGTTTTCGTTTAGTTGTGAATATTAGGATTGTGTTTTTGGTTGGTGATCATCTTGTGGTGAAATGTGGATGTTGTTAAGCCGTTGTTGGCTATGATCACCATTTTTGTATTTTTGTGGATTTTTATTGTGTTGTGATTGGTGGTGTTAGTTTGTATATATGTGTGATCTTGTCTTTGTTTGGGTACCATTGTGTTTTTGGGAGAATGCGTTAGCTTGTGTATATATGTGTCGATTTTGTATGTTTTGTGTTTGATTTTTGTTTTCTTTATCTTTGTGTGTTGGTGATGACTCACGGCTCCCAATGAGGACATTGTGAGATTTAGGTGTGGGGGTGGGGTCATCTCCCCTTTGTCTTTTTATTTTTGTGAAATTTTTTCAATTTTTCTCCTTTTTGTTTGAACTTTTCTTTTCTTTTTGCATTTAAGGGAGTTTTGTACTATTTTGATCAGTCTTGATCCCTGATACCTTGACTATTAGCTCGTATATAAGTATAATGTGTATGATAGATATTCATCCCCAATCTGTCGTTTTAGACCTCAGTTCTAACCCCAACAGTCCATCGTAATTTTGCAATCCGGTCCTGAATTCATGTATTGTCATCATCCTTCATTCTTAGTCTTCCACAATCGACTCTCCCACTGTCTACTGCACAGTTCCCTTTATATGCGCTGGCACCCCCCTTTTTCCAAAGCAAAAAAAAAAGAAAAAAAACAAAACAAAACAAATTCAAGCGCCACTGGGTGTATCCCTTTGAGGCGTGACATGAGTTTGTATTGAAAAAAAATAATAATGGAAAGAAAGAAAGTGGGGAAGAAAAGAGTTAGAAATGACAAGTACCCCTTTGAGGCATGCGCTACTGGGTGTTACCCTTTGAGGCAATACTGCTACTGGGGAAACTTGCTTTCCAGGCTAGCCATTCGAAAAGGTAGCTTGTGTCAGCGGCGTGGGATTGAGTTTGATTTTGGTGGGCTTAGTTTCAGGGTGATGATACACTTGCACACAGGCACAAGGATGGATTCATTATTTTCATGCGTCGTGGGGTGAAAAGCTGATGTCTGAATGCAATTCTTTGGGATGATGTGTCCTGAAATGCATATAATGCTTGTGTACAGACTGATACTTGAGTTACTAGGGGGTTTTGGTTGATCCGAACGTGTACAGTTCACCCTGATGTATATATTTTGTTTTGTCATTTTCATTTTTCGATTTTTGTTTCTCTTTTCTTTGTTTTTCCTTTTTGAGATTTTGTGGGTATATCTTCTGCAAACCCTCACGAGACCTTACTCGTCCACTTGGGGTAACCAAGGGGTTTAAAGGGCTTGTTGCATACGCTAAATGCAACCGTGATTCCTACGAAAGTGAGTTAGTTGTTTACTTTAGTTTTTCTTTTATTTTGCTCGAGGACGAGCAAAAGATAGGTGTGGGGGTGTGTTGAACGGTAAATTTACCTATTTTACGTGCCTCTTTCACCTACTTTTCGCTCGTATAATAACTTAATCTTTAGAATTTTTACTCGTTTTATTTATGTTTTGTAGGAAATAACTCTAAATCGAGCAAACGTCGCGGAAAGGGACAAAGATGGGACAAAACGATGAAAATCAGCGAAAACGGGCAAAACACAGCAGAGAAGGACAGTGCACGGCCGACCTGCAGGGAGGCACGACCGTGCACTGGCGGCAGAAGCCACGCACGGCCAGGCGCACGGCCGTGCGTGGTGGCGCACGGCCAGGCGCACGGCCGTGCGTCAGGCCTGGGTTCGCGATAAAAGCCCCTTTTTCGGGCGTTCATGGGGGAGTTCGTTCGGGGTTTCTCCTTGGGCGATTCTTAGGTAGTTTAGGTTAGGTTTATCCAATAAAAACCTCAATAGGAGGATTAGATTAGGATTGTAGTTTGTATTTTGGAATTCAAGCTTGTGGATCTCAAGTTCTTCAATCGATTCAAGCATAAGTTTCCCTCTTCCTTTTCTCTATTTATTTCATTGTTCTTGTTTATGTTTTGTTAGTTTTAATTCTTGTATTTGTTTTGCTTAAGTTTATATGTTTAGTTTTTGTTGTTAATATATGTTATTTACTTGTTTAAATTCGTTTGATTTCATTTCCTTCGCTTTGTTCTTCAAGTTTATGTTCTTGTTTGTTAGTTTAGGTTTTCATGCGTTTTTCATGATTTGTTGGTAGATTGTGTTGGCTTGGATTATGATTAGCCTCTTGATGGCTAATTGATCCTGTACTAGGCCTAGCCATACCCAATCTATGCCTAGAACCTAGAGTTTTCCTTCACGCCCGCCAAGTGTTCGATGAAATGCCTGAGAGGGCTTTCATCCATATTATTGGGCGATTGACTTATGCTGAGAGGTGAGGTCAATTAGCTAGTGTGGGAGAGGGAATAGCCGAGTTCGGGACATGAAAATAGTATCCGAATCGAGCTAGGTCCGGGGTTGCTAGTTTTGTGGTCTAATTCGCCTAACCCCACGAAAGTAGGTGGTTACACGAGTTAGACTAGCTCAAGACCACCCAAGCCCTCTCTCAAGGGTCATGAGCTAGTCTAACTCGTGTAACCACCTACTTTCGTGGGGTTAGGCGAATTAGACCACAAAACTAGCAACCCCGGACCTAGCTCGATTCGGATACTATTTTCATGTCCCGAACTCGGCCATTCCCTCTCCCACACTAGCAATTGACCTCACCTCTCAGCATAAGTCAATCGCCCAAAAATATGGATGAAAACCCTCTCAGGCATTTCATCGAACACTTGGCGGGCGTGAAGGAAAACTCTAGGTTCTAGGCATAGATTGGGTATGGCTAGGCCTAGTACAAGATCAATTAGCCATCAAGAGGCTAATCACAATCCAAGCCAACACAATCTACCAACAAATCATGAAAAACGCATGAAAACCTAAACTAACAAACAAGAACAAAAACTTGAAGAACAAAGCGAAGGAAATGAAATCAAACGAATTTAAACAAGTAAATAACATATATTAACAACAAAAACTAAACATATAAACCAAACAAAGCAATTACAAGAATTAAACAACAAAATATAAATAAGAACAACGATGAAATAAAAAGAGAAGGAAGAGGGAAACTTATGCTTGAATTGATTGAAGAACTTGAAATCCACAAGCTTGAATCCCAAAATACAAACTACAATCCTAATCTAATCCTCCTATTGAGGTTTTTATTGGATAAACCTAACCTAAACTACCTAAGAATCGCCCAAGGAGAAACCCCGAACGAACTCCCTCATGAACGCCCGAAAAAGGGGCTTTTATCGCGAACCCAGGCCTGACGCACGGCCGTGCGTCACCACGCACGGCCGTGCGCCTGGCCGTGCGCCTGGCCGTGCGCCAGGCCGTGCGTGGCTTCTGCCGCCAGTGCACGGTCGTGCCTCCCTGCAGGTCGGCCGTGCACTGTCCTTCTCTACTGTGTTTTGCCCGTTTTCGCTGATTTTCATCGTTTTGTCCCATCCTTGTCCCTTTCCGCGACGTTTGCTCGATTTAGAGTTATTTCCTACAAAACATAAATAAAACGAGTAAAAATTCTAAAGATTAAGTTATTATACGAGCGAAAAGTAGGTGAAAGAGGCACGTAAAATAGGTAAATTTACCGTTCAACAATGAATTCGGGCACGAGCACTTGCCCAGTTATGGCCATGCAATTTAGGTTCTAGTTATTTCAATCTTCTATAAATTGGAGTGAGAGTTCGCATCTACAAACACCCAAATCAATCTCAAGTTAGTAAGTGAACTTGGGTTCGTTTTTAGGGTTTGCATTTGGAAGTTTGGGCGTGAGTTTGGTGCTGTTTGCGTGACTAGAGGGCAAGATCAGAGTTTGGAGCCGTTCGAAGTACCCAAAGTCGAGCCAACAACCCCTTCAAACGAACACCTAGCTCGGAATCCAGGTGGGGATTTCCTTACTCCTAAATTACTATTAATTTCAACAATTTTAACTAAATTACTCAGCCCATGTTGATTTGAGGTTAGGAATTAGTTGGGTGAACTTAGAATCGAAATTGAAGAAATTACAAACATGATGTTAATTATGGGTTAATTGCATGTTGAAACTGCTACTGAATTATTAATGGCTAGATAGTTTAGAAGTTCGCTGAATTATTAATAATCAGATTATCGCCTTAGTATTGTCGCTTCGTCAGTTTATTAGCCCTGAATCATGTTTTGAAGTTTAAAAATGCTAATTGGGCGAATTAAGGCATTAGTAAAGCATGTTGGTTTCTGTTTAGAAGTTATCGCTAAATAAGTACAACTGCGTTTAATTTCTATATAGGGCTATTGATGAGAATGCCATGCTTTTATATGATGGTTTAATGAATTATTGGTTTGTTTATGACAGTATTAAACCGAGTTGGCAGTTGGATGGCTCGAGGTAGAATTATTGAGGAATTTGAAGTTCTTGTGGTCAGTGTTGTGTGAAGAGGGAGCCTGGGTTGTGATTACCGCAATCGTGTGGATTGCAAGATCATGTGTGGCTTATTGAGTAAATTCTACCGAATTGTGCTTTGAGGTGCATAAATGTGCTAGTTGTGAACCCCCTTTTCCCCTCAATGTGCTACGGGACATTAAGTGGATAGTTTTTGAAATTCAGACATGTTTAAGAAGGATTGTTAAACACATGTTTTCATGATTTCGAATGCTTTTAAGTATTTACCAATTGTCTGGTAGTTTATGAAAATGTTTGTAACCTGTAAGAAATTCTAAATCATCGAATTACTCAATAAGTGACTCGACTGAATAGTCGATAGGTTTAGGAAGTTTAAAAGCGAACTAAAAGTGAGTTCGAAAATGTTTTAAGGCATTGGTTTGTGTACTCCTTCTCCTTGTATTTAAAAGGATTTAAATGACCTGAAAAAGGGCACCTTAAGGTGCTAATTATGAAATTTAGCTGACTTGTATGCTATTTGCTTTTTTAAGTCTCCATTGGGTTTCAAGTTGAGAGCTAGTAAACCCATTGTGTTTTTAAGAAGCATTTACGTTGAAAGTTTACAAAGGAACTTTGTTTGCCTTATAAACGAGCAAAGTGCTTTAAGTTTTTGAATGGTAGCAAGTTTGAAACGTTCTGAGCCTTCAGTTTATTTATACACCCTCCTTTGAGTTTTAAAATGGATTGAAGCGAGTTATAAAATAACAACTGAGGATTTTATCACGAACATAGTTTGAATTAAACGCCAACTAGGTACTTCAAGCTCCAAATGGGTTTCGTTTTACGAATTAGCAAATATATTACTTTTATAGGAAGCTTTTAAGTTAAAAACGAGGTCGTTTTACGGATTAGCAAACTTATCATGTCTACAAGAAGCTTTTAAAGTTAAAAGAGGAGTTGATTTACAAGTTAGTAAATGTATTACGCTTATAAGAAGTTTTAAGGTAAAAACGAAGCCCTTTTACGTGTTCACAAGCTCATTACGTTTTTAAGAAGCTTTTAAATTTAAAAAGGAAATCGATTTACATGTTAATAAATTTATTATGTTTATAAGAAGCTTTTAACTTAAAAATGAAGTTGATTTATGTGTTAGCAAACTTATCGCGTTATAAGAAGCTTTTGAGTTTAAAACGAAGTCGTTTTACGCGTTAACTAACTTATCACATTTATAAGAAGCTTTTGAGTTTAAAACAAAGTCGTTTTACGTGTTACCTAATTTATCGCGTTTATAAGAAGCTTTTAAGTTTTAAAACGAAGTCGGTTTACGTGTCAACAAACTTATTACATCTTTAAGAAGCTTTTAAGTTTAAAAGCAAGTCGATTTACGGGTTAGTAAATTTATTACGTTTATAAGAAGCTTTTAAGTTAAAAATGAAGTCGATTTATATTAAGGAAAGTTAACATATTGTAATATATTGTACTTAGATTTTGTTTCCAACTCTTTTACCCTGTTCCTTGGACCACAAGCTAGGACTAGTCTAGTTTAATAGGGTTTGCATTATGCTTGTGTATAAAAGCTAGGTGATATGCGGCTGTGCAGGGACAGAAAGAAGAACAACTTGATAATTGACTTGTTTCTTCACTAAAAACCATCCTATTTGCTTTGTTTATTTCATGGTATCAGAGCTAGGTTTCTCAAAAAGTTCATCATGACCAAGAATGGCAAAGATGAACCCTCTGTCATCACAAGCCAATCCCCCTATTTTCTTCATCCATCGGACTCTCCAGGAGCCATTATAACTGCAATAAAATTTGATGGAAAGAACTATGACTTATGGGAGATGGCCGTAAAGACATCCTTGAAATCTAAGAATAAGCTCAGTTTCATTGATGGCTCTATTACCAAACCAGACCTCAAAGATGGAGTAATTACCGAAGAGGGCAAGGCCTGGGAGATGGTGAATTCAATGATAGTTTCATGGATCATGAATGTCATTGATCCCAAACTTCATAAAAGCGTCGCTTATGTCGATTCTGCCCAAAAATTATGGGAAAATATTCAGAAACGATATGCAGTACCAAACATACCTAAAATCCACAAATTGAAAGCAGAAATCGCATCTTGCAAACAAAACAAGCAAGATATAGTAGATTTCTTTTCCAAACTTGTTGGATTATGGAATGAACTTGATGGATACATCAAGATACCAGCGTGCACGTGTGGATCGGCAGCCAAAATAACAAAGCTTTTTGAAGACGAGAAGGTGCACCAGTTTCTAATGGGCCTAGACGATGAACCATCCTTGGTCGTGAGGACCCAGATTCTGGCCATGGACCCTCTCCCTCCAATAGACAAAATCTACAACATGGTGCAACAAGAGGAGCACCACAAACGCATTATAGCTGATCGTGATATCCAGACAGAAAATATCGGTACCTTTGCCGTAAGTCACTTAGCCCGGCCGAATTCAATGCAAGGGGCCAGACAAAGCTGCAGTCATTGCGGAAAAGTCGGACACGAGGCATCAAATTGCTTTGAGCTTATAGGATATCCGGCGGGCTGGAGCAACCGAGGAGGAAGAGGCGGCAGAGGACGAAACCGAGGTGGACGTGGAGGAGGTCGAGGCAGCGCTGGGCGAGGTCGAGGCCAAGAAGCAGCACACGCAGCACACGTTCAGTCCGAGGCACCAGCACCGTCCGAGGAAAATCGAGCTAACATCACGGCTGGGTTCACCCCCGAACAGGTACAACGACTTTTGAGTCTTATTGAGACTCCAAAGTCGGGTTATGAAAAATTACAAGGTGAGCAAATTTGGCTACTCGATTCTGGGGCGTCATATCACATGACGAGCTCGTAGGATTTCCTGTGTAATATTTGTGACATGGAATCACTTCCAGTAGAGCTACCGAATGGGTCCGTGATCATGGCTACTAAACGAGGGACTGTGTGTTTGAGCCAGAATCTGAAACTGAATCATGTGCTTTATGTCCCTGGTTTAAATTGTAATTTAATTTCTATAGCGCAATTAATTGAAGAGAATTGTTGTGACGTAACGTTTACTAAAGAATGTTGTATGATACAGGACTTTACTACGAGGAACCCGATTGGAGTGGGTGAGCCAAGAAGGGGGATCTATTACTTGAAGAATTCTACTATGGCAAGGACTCAAGTAAACAAGGTGGTCTCATATGATACATGGCACTGTAGATTAGGGCATCCTTCAAGACAAGTTTTGTCAAATTTTCCTGGTATTAGTAGTTCTAAGAATAATTGTGATCCGTGTGATGCATGTCTAAGAGCAAAACAGACGCGTATGCCGTTTCCAGTTAGTGAAAATAAAGCTGTGCATTGCTTTCATCCTATACATTGTGATATATGGAGGGCATATCGCATTAAATCTTTCTCGGGTGCTAAATATTTTCTTACTATAATTGATGATGCAAGTCGGGGTGTTTGGGTTTTTCTAATGAATGAAAAAAATGAAGCTTCTCAGTATTTGATGGATTTTTGAGAAATGACAAAAACACAATTTGGAGCAAAAGTGAAAATTATTAGAAGTGATAACGGTGCTGAATTTACATCTACTTCTATGAAAAAGTTTTATAGGGATAATGGAATTATTCATGAAACAAGTTGTGTAGACACCCCTCAGTAGAATGGTAGGGTTAAAAGAAAGCATCGTCATATACTTAATGTTGCAAGGGCCTTACCATTTTAAGCTAATCTACCTTTGGAATTTTGGGGAGAATGCGTTTTAACTGCAGCCTATTTGATCAATAGAACTCCTACTGCCCTTCTACAATGGAAAACCCCCTATGAAATACTCTTTAATGACAAGCCCAACTATGGTTGCTTGCGAGTTTTCGGGTCATTGTGTTATGCCTATCACATTCAAAGGCCAAAGGATAAGTTTGCATCTAGAAGTCGAAAGTGCATATTTGTAGGGTATCCCTTCGGCAAAAAGGGATGGAAAGTTTATGATTTAGAAACCGGGGATATTTTCGTTAGCCGTGATGTCATATTTCATGAAGAGATATATCCATTTGCTCAAATAAAACATGTTGATAAGGGTGGAGAGAATAATTTTGGAAAGAAGGATAATTTATATGTTGAAGATGATTTTGTTGAGGGTAACACATATGGGCAAATTGCCATGCTAAATTTCACCAATTTTGGTGAAGTTGGAGAATCTCCCCAAGCAATTGGGCCGGCTGAATCTGTTGCACCCAGACCAGCATTTATTGAGCTTAGCCCAGCGAGAAGCAATTCAAGACAGGCACAGCCCGGGCCACCAAGCACTGATCTCGGTCCTTCCCTAGCGCAGCCCAGTGACACGGCTCAGCCTAGTCGCGTGGACTACATGGCAGACTCAGCCCATGGGTTGCACGGATCTTGGCCATAGGAGTCCAGTAGGCCGCTTGACAGGGGGAGTGCTGATGGGCCTACAATGCCAGGCTGTGAGAAACGGGCCCGCAGAAGTCCAACTCATTTGCAAGACTATATTTGTTATTCAGCATCGACAACTGACCCCTCTTCAAAGGCTACATCTTCATCTCCTAAGGTTTCCTCAGGTAAACCTTATCCCATAGCTCATTACGTTAGTTGCAATAAATTCTCTAAAGCGCATAGAAATTATGTAGCCGCTATATCTAAAATTGTGGAACCCAGATTTTTTCATGAAGCAGTGCAGGATCCTAACTGGCGAACAGCCATGCTAAAAGAAATTGAGGCCCTCGAAGAAAACAACACTTGGAGTGTTGAGTCATTACCGCCAGGCAAGACACCTATCAATTGCAAATGGGTTTTCAAAGTGAAGTACAAGTCCGACAAAAGTATTGAAAGGTATAAGGCACGTCTAGTGATTCGAGGAGATGAACAGATTGAGGGTTTTGACTACAATGAAACTTTTGCTCCGGTTGCCAAGATGACAAGTGTAAGGACATTTCTTGCAGTTGCAGTCGCCAAAGGTTGAGATTTACATCAAATGGATGTAAATAATGCCTTCTTACATGGAGATCTTGACGAAGAAGTTTACATGACCATGCCACCAGGATTTCGTACATCCAATCCCAACAAGGTATGTCGATTGCGGAAGTCCCTCTATGGTTTGAAGCAAGCCCCACGTCAATGGTTCGCAAAATTATCCTCCACACTTTTAGACTATGGGTTCACTCGTTCTTATGCGGACTATTCACTCTTCACTTATAAAAGAAGGGAAAAATTCGTGGCTCTTCTCGTCTACGTGGATGATATTGTTCTCATAGGCAATGACTCCGAGTTATGTGCCAGCTTTAAAGCTTACTTGGACAAGTGTTTTCATATCAAGGATTTGGGACATCTAAAATATTTCTTGGGTATAGAAGTGGCCAGAAATCCCCAAGGATTATTTCTCTGTCAGCGTAAATATGCTTTAGAAATCATTGATGAGTGTGGACTTTTGGGTTCCAAGCCTGCAGACTTTCCCATTGAAATGAATCATAAGCTGGCTTTGGCTTCAGGGAAGCCTCTAAGTGACCCCACTCAATATCGTCGCTTAATTAGGCGATTAATTTACCTGACTATCACTCGTCCTGAATTATCCTATGCTGTGCATATTCTTGCTCAATTTATGCAAGCTCCTAAGGAGGATCATCTGGAAGCAGCACGCAGAGTTCTCAGGTATCTCAAAGGTAATCCAGGCCAAGGTATTTTTCTTCGCAGTGATTCTGATTTACAAGTTTATGCCTACTGTGACTCCGATTGGGGAGCATGTCCCCTCACACGGCGCTCTTTAACTGGCTTTCTCATCTCACTTGGCGGATCTCCCATTGCCTGGAAGACGAAGAAACAAAACACCGTTTCACGATCCTCTGCAGAAGCTGAATATCGTGCCATGGCCATTGTCACCAGTGAAATGATATGGATCAAAACTTTGCTTGCTGCATTAGGGATTTTTCTGGACAAACCTATGCAACTATTCTGTGACAATTAAGTGGCTCTTCACATTGCTAAAAATCCCGTGTTCCACAAACGGACAAAGCATATTGAAATCGATTGTCATTTTATCCGGGAAAGAATTCTATCCGGTGATCTCATTGCCAGCTATTTATCTTCCAAACATCAGCTTGCGGATATTTTCACGAAGGCCTTGGGTCGGCAGCAATTTCAGTATTTACGAGGCAAGTTGGGCATGATCGATCCTCATGCTCCACCTTGAGGGGGAGTATTAAGGAAAGTTAACATATTGTAATATATTGTACTTAGATTTTGTTTCCAACTCTTTTACCCGGTTCCTTGGACCACAAACTAGGACTAGTCTAGTTTAATAGGGTTTGCATTATACTTGTGTATAAAAGCTAGGTGATATGCGGCTGTGCAGGGACAGAAAGAAGAACAACTTGATAATTGACTTGTTTCTTCACTAAAAACCATCCTATTTGCTTTGTTTATTTCAATTTACGAGTTAGCAACCTTGTTTCATCTAAAGAAGTTTTTAAGCCAAAAACTAAAGAGCTATAAACATTTCGAAAGGTTATGGTCGTTTCATTTAAAAGTAAGGTTTCAGCAAAGTAACCAACTGAAAAAGAGAAATATAATCACTACAAGAAAGCGCCCAGTTAGAGACCGAAGTCTTTCGGTCTCTAACTGAGGCAAGCCGGTCTCTAAATAATTTTAGAGACCAAACAGAGACCGAAAATCTTCGGTCTCTAAACCTTTGGTAGCAATTCAAATTTAGAGACCAAAAAGCGCATAGTGGTGTCTAATTGAGACCAAATGTGCCGGTCTCTAATTGAGACCAGGTTACCGGTCTCTGACTGAGACCAAGCAAATCCGGTCTCCATCTGAGACCAAAAATAAGCCGGTCTCTAATTGAGACCAAACGTTCTGGTCTCAATTAGAGTCCAGGAATGTCGGTCTCTAACAGAGACCGAGTTGGCTGGTCTCGAATTGACACCAACTTCCGTGGTCTCCATTAGAGACCAAATATACATGGTCTCTAATTGACACCAAAACTGTTGGTCTCAATTGGAGACCAATATATGTGGTCTCAATCTGAGACCAAATATATTGTCTCGGTCTCCACTGGAGACCGGGTTTCCGGTCTCAATTGGAGACCGATTTTCATGTTGGTCTCCAACACAGGCTGAGGTTCCTGCTAGCCTGCGTTGGAGACCAAACTAGCATCTCGGTCTCTAACAGAGACCAAAATACCAATTTCGGTCTCCAACCTGGGCATATTGTTTGCTATATACATACCATGTAGTTGAGCATCTCTAAATTAAATCGAGATTACACAAATAGCACCAAAATATCCAGAATTTCGCATTCCACGAACACAACAATTACAGAGTTCCAGCGGTCACGTGCATGAAATTACAATGTGACAGAGTACGACGCTGCCTACATCTACACATAGCCGAATTTACAATTAACATGAACATCTACACATACCTACATCTACGACGATGCCTGAGAGTTGTCGGCACGGGTGGGGTGGCCAAGCAGTGCTGAAAAGCTATCAAACCGAGCATTAAGCTCCAGCAGCCCAATGCGTTGCACATCCATCTCCTTCCTGGTAGCTTCCAACTCCGCCCTAGTAGTACTCAACTCCTCCCTAGTACTACTCAACTCCTCCCTAGTACTCCTCAGCTCCTCCTTTGTCGAATGAAGTCGAGCTTGAGTCGTTTGCAGCTCATTCTGTGTCATTTGCAACTGATCTTGGAGCTGGGTTACTATGGGAGAAGAATATGCGGAGGAAGTGCTGCCGCCACTACGCCTACACGCGATCGGTCTCTCGAACATGGCTGCACCCTCTCTTCCAAGTCCGTATATGGAGCCCTTGTCACTCCAGCCTCCACTTGCGGTGAAGAACAGGTGATCATCTGCTGCGGAACCGACTTGCACATCAGTTCCCTCTTTCAGCTGCTCATATTTGTCCTGTATCGTTTCAAACAAATCAGGAAGGCAAACAAGTTACATAT
This sequence comes from Carnegiea gigantea, assembly GCA_029747015.1. Lineage (NCBI taxonomy): Eukaryota > Viridiplantae > Streptophyta > Magnoliopsida > Caryophyllales > Cactaceae > Carnegiea > Carnegiea gigantea. The sequence goes on along the minus strand of JAKOGI010003601.1, from coordinate 6,301 downwards.
GCGTCCATTTCAGATATCTACGTAGTGAACGAAGCTTGGATAATGATGGGATAGATGGGATACTTACATACACACTCTGAGCGTACTCATCGCACCAAATGCGGTGACCACTCTCGTCAACCTTGGAATGAGTGGTGACAAATAACTCAGCAGCCGAAGGTCTTCTTCCTAGTTGCTTCGCCTGTCACATACACATATTTATTTCCACATGGGCAACTTTTCAAAGTGAAGATAATATATTTCACTACAGCATGTAACTGTTTCATACCAGTCTCTGAGCCCACATTGTTGCAGATATAGACCCCTGACTGTGCCCAATCTTTGCCTTCGGCCCTCTACCTTGTTCTTCCTGTTTCTCTCCGATCGCCTCTTGAAATCCTCATCTGTGTCCCTCTTGGTCTTCATTGCAGTGCGAATACCATCAGTCATCCAATGAATGATCTTCTCTGGAGGGTCCTTGGAGATCTTGTGCACTATATCCTTCAGTCTGACCCGTACCTTCTGCTGCCATTCTCTTCTCACTAAGTCCTCATGCTCAGGATCCCATGTGAATCGTTCCTGCACATGCAAGTCACAATAATGAATTAGTAACATACGTGTTTATATACGTGTGTATACGTGTACAGGTATATCCATATGCGGGTGTATGTATATGTATACACATGCGTACACATACATATATATATACCTTGAAAGAAACAGACAGAGTTCCGCCTGAAAATTGACCATTTCCCTGGCTAAAAGCCACGCATTAATTCCCTGCAATAAATAAAATAACAACACACATTCCCACGCTGAACGGGCCACACGCCCGGAGTAAACCAATTACACATTTCAACGGATCACACATCCGGATTATTGGGGATGACATTCGAAATAAGGAGGACATCCAACTCATTCCACATTTATTCTTCTCTGTATGAACATAAATACGCATATTCGTATATATGTACACGCGTTTATATGTATACGCATCTACGTGTACAGGTATGTGCATATGCGGGTTTATATATGGGTATACACATGCGTAGACATATATATATATATATATATATATGTATGTATGTACATAGACATATATATATATGTGTGTGTATATATATATATATATATATATACACATACACACACACACATATAAATATATACCTCGAAAGAAACGGACAGAGTTCCGCCTGAAAATTGAACATTTCCCTGGCTAAAAGCTACACATTAACTCCCTGCAATAAATAAAATAACAACACACATTCCCACGCTCAACGGGCCACACGCCCGGAGTAAACCAACTACACATTTCAACGGATCACAAATCCGGATTATTGGGGATGACATTCGAAATAAAGAGGACATCCAACTCATTCCACATGTATTCTTCTCTGTATGAACATAAGAAACGCATATTCGTATATATGTACACGCGTTTATATGTACACGCGTCTACGTGTACAGGTATGTGCATATGCGGGTTTATGTATGGGTGTACACATGCGTAGACATATATATATATATATATATATATATATATATATATATATATATATATATATATATATATATATATATATATAGATATATATATACACATATATATATATATATATATATATATATATATATATATATATATATATATACATAGATACATATATATATATATATATATATATATATATATATATATATATATATATATATAGAGGTGTGTGTGTATATATATATATATATATATATATATATATATATATATATATATATATATATATATATATATATATATATGTGTGTATATATATACACATACACACACACACATATAAATATATACCTCAAAAGAAACGGACAGAGTTCCGCCTGAAAATTGACCATTTCCCTGGCTAAAAGCCAGACATTAACTCCCTGCAATAAATAAAATAACAACACACATTCCCACGCTCAACGGGCCACACGCCCGGAGTTAACCAACTACACATTTCAACGGATCACACATCCGGATTATTGGGGGTTTACATTACACAAAATCGGGCATCACAATCTCATTATACATTTATACGTATATGTACGAACATAAATACGCATACTCAAAAGGGGGAAACAAAACCAGTTTACATATATTGCAAAGTGTACCATTCTTACCTTAAAACAATTCCACCAAAACCGCTTGTGGTCCGCAGGGGCGTCCCGCCAACACGTGAAAGCATCCTTGTAGTATGTACGAATGGTCTCGGAGATGGCTCGTGCGATATCTCGATCACCAAACCTGCGATACAACAGTGCGCACAAATTGAAGGAAATCGTATGACGTCCCGGACTTACGAATTGTGAAAGTTACTGACGCTTACCACTTGTCCGTGTTAGGCACAAGGTGGACCCGTGTGAATGTAGCGCTATCGCCCTCTATCGGGAACTCCGGAGGCTGCGTCTCCTGGGAGTCGTACTGGGTAATGGCTCCGCTCGCCCCGTCCATGCTGACCTACTCCTACACCATGTCATGGAAATCAATCAGAGAAGTGCATGCATGCATATAAGTACGAAAAACGTATGCCAAACACCAGTAAATAGTATAGCATTAGCAATGTACGATATTGCGTTCTTAGTCTGACAACATGCATGAATACAGTACGGTGTGAATGCAGGTTTCGTAGTGAACATCACATATAGTAGTACATGTTGACCATACAGTTTAAACACATTTGACGTACGTAACACAAGGTCCATGTTACGAAGACGCAAACTGCGGTTTCGTCACATCGAATTGCTCTACTTCAACATTGACTCGGTGAAGTCGCCCCCATCATCGTCGTCGACGGTATCGTCGTCTTCATCCAGTAACCCGTCAATCGATGCAACTTCAGAGCCATCGTCGACGCCCTCAACCTCCTCATCCTCATCAGTGTCACCCGTTTCATTCTCCGCTTCTTCTTCGATGCCAACATCTTCGTGCACATCAACATCTGCTACATTAGGCGGGTTGGCTAAATCATCCACTTGGAATGGTGCATCCTCTTCGGGGGCATCAACTATAGGTCTCGCTTTCATTCTGACCACTGCCCACCAATCCTTTTTAGTGTTGTCCTTCATAGGATAAGGCACGAAGCACACTTGGGTGACCTGACTGGCAAGGACGAATGGATCGTACTTGGGATATCTCTTTGTGTGATTCACATCAACCAATTTGTACGTGTCGTGGACATCAACACCGTTAATGCAGTCATACCACTCACACTTAAACAATATTGTCTTATAGGAACGAATATCCCCAACATAGTGCAACTCGATGACATCTTGTAGCACTCCATAATATTCCCTTCCATCCGTTCCTTTGACGCAAACACCATAGTTCATTGTGGCCTTGTTTTTCCCATATTCGTATGCGTGGAAGTTGAAGCCATTGACGTAGTAATGATCCCAACGACGAACATGCCTTTTAGGGGCATAGGCAAGTGCTTTGAGGATGTCGTCGTCAACGTTGGATTGCAACACCTGCATGGACGTCGTAGCCAAAAATTGGGCGAAGATGTTGTCAGTATCGCAACATAATACAAATACGTAAACCCCCGTAAGCAAATCACATTGTGCCAAAACGTACGTTCGCTTTGAACCATTCCGGAAATTGTTCTTCATAATTTCCCCACACATTCTCGACCCGAACTCGAGGGTTTTGGTGGATCATCTCCTGATGGAACATCCTATACAACGAACACACAAAATCATTTGGTCCTGTTCAAGGTATGTACCATTTCCCTGTATAAGGAGCACATAAACTTACCTTTCATATTCTCCTAACAACCCACAATTGGATAAGACATATGCATGCGCCAAGCGATGATCCAAATGATCCAAGAAGCGCACGCTCCCCTCATTCGGGGCATATCCAACGTTACGGGAGAAAATGTCCAGGAGGTTGGCATCTAAATTGTCTTTCTCAATGTTCATCACATTTCTCGGCAAATCATTGGCCTTGACGTCAACACTGTCGTCCAAGTAGTTTGTAATGAAGTTCGTTATCTCTTCCATTAAGTATGCATAGCAAATTGAAGGCTCAACACGTGCTTTGTTGCCTACTTTCCCCTTCAAGTGATGAAGAAACCTGTAACACAACCCACCCAAACATTATTTCTGTACCTACATTCCGATGTCACGATTTCTGAGAGCTTTGTCATACCTTTCGTTGTCATACATCCATCGATATTGAACCGGCCCCCCAAGTTTTAGCTCCGTAGGCAAGTGGACAGGTAGATGCTCCATTACGTTGAAGAAAGATGGGGGGAAAACTCGCTCCAACTTGCACAAAATTTCTGCAATGTTATTCTCCAAACGAATTACGTCATCGGCATGCAACTTCGACGAACACAAATCTCGAAAAAATTGGCTTAGCTCAGTTAGCACATTCCAGACATTGGTGGGTAAGAGATCCCTGAAAGCCAGAGGCAACAATCGCTGCATAAAAACATGACAATCATGGCTTTTCATGTTATGCAGTGAAGCATTCCTCATGTCCACACACCTACTCAAGTTAGAGGCGTAACCATCTGCGAATTTCACCTTACGGATCCAGTCACACACGACCTTTTTGCAATCCCTGTTCAAAACATATGAAGCTGGTGGCATAACTTTTCGCCGGCGTCCATCGCCATCGGCAACAACCTCCACATTAAGTCTCCTACGTTTACAATGGGTACGCATGTCCTCTCGCGCGCTGATGTCATCTTTTGTTTTATCCTTCACATTCATCACCGTGTTAATGATTTGCTCAAACACATTTTTCTCAATGTGCATGACATCAAGGTTGTGGCGTATTAACAACTTGCTCCAGTAAGGTAGTTCCCAAAATATGCTACGTCTAGTCCAGTTGTGTGACTGTCCGTACCCATCCACTTTTCCCTTGTGATCTGTTGCCGTTGGGAGGGAAGAGACACGACTCCAAAGCTGCTCACCCGTCAGCATAGGAGGAGGTTCAGAATGGTCCTCCCTGTTTTTGTAAAATGCAGATTTGTTACGCCGGAATTTATGATCTGGTGGGAGAAATTGACGATGACAGTCAAACCACGATTGCTTCTTCCCATGGGCTAGCCTGAATGCTTTTGTGTGTTCCATACAGTACGGGCATGCTAACCTTCCGGCAGTCGTCCAGCCAGAAAGCATACCATACGCGGGGAAGTCACTCACAGTCCATAGAATTGCAACCTTCAGTACGAAATTCTGCTTCAGGGAGACGTCATATGTTGGTGTTCCTTCATTCCAAAGTTGCTTCAGTTCTTCAATAAGAGGTTGCATATATATGTCAATATTTCCTTTTGGATTCTTCGGACCGGGAATGAGGAGAGCAATGAACTTGAATTGTCTTTTCTTGCACATCCATGGGGGCAAATTATAAGGGGTAACAATCACTGGCCAGCATGAATATGTTTTACCATAATGACCAAACGGAGAGAAGCCATCAGTGCACAACCCTAGCCTCACATTACGAGGTTCTGCGGCAAATGAAGGATATGAAACGTCTAGATGTTTCCACGCCTCACTATCGGATGGGTGTGCCATGACCCCAGGAGGCCGCTTGTGCTCATGGTGCCACCGCATACTCTCAGCAGTTTTCTTTGTTGCATAAAGTCGTTGTAGTCGCGGTCCAATGGGGAAATATATTAGATGCTTTCTCGGGATTTGTCTCCCTTGTTTGCTGGTCCTCAGGTACCTACCTTCATCACAAAAAGAGCATGTATCGAGCCCCTCTGCCCCCCTCCAGAATAACATGCAACCATTAGGACATACATCTATTTTTTGATGTGGAAGTTGAAGACCCGCAAGCAACTTCTTAACTTCGTAGTAATTACCGACCATGTCGTTGTTATTTGGGCATATATCCTTTATGAAGGATACAATACCATCGACCGCGCGATGGGGTAGATCATATTCACATTTCAGATTTGCAAGCCGCGCAACAGCTTTAAGCAGTGACATTCCACATCCCTGGTACAATGGTCTCTCCGCTGCCTGAATTAGTTCAAGGAACTTCTTCACATCGTCATTTGGTTCATGCTCCCCATTGTGCGGCACATATTGCACTAATGCAGATGCCGCAGGTGCATACGCATCCATCACCATATCTCTCATAGGGTTGGGTGTCAATTGTGAATTGGATGAGGAAGTTGCAGCTGCATCATCTTCCAGGAATGTCTCACCGTGATGCACCCACCTATAGTAGTTTGGACGAAACCCTCGCTGGTACAAATGTAATTTGATTGTGTCCACATCAAGGTACGGTACATTGCGGCACTTCACGCAGGGGCACTTGAGTTTTTGGCAC
>JAKOGI010003600.1:0-48066 GCA_029747015.1 Carnegiea gigantea | reverse complement strand
TATATATTATGTAGGACTCATCCTCCATCTTCTAGAGAGCCTTGAGTAGACTCTACTCCCCCAAATGAGATGGCGCCACTTGTTAACTCTTCCATTGTGTGTTAAGAATCATCTCCAAAATTACATCCGTAACCTCCTTAATTAAGCCCATAATCATAACCGTGCATTTTTCAATTGTGGACTGACCATTGCTCAGTATTTAGCCCATGACTTCCATAATGCTTGTAGTTTCAATGCGATTCAAGAGTTGTTAGAAAATATCCATCCATGTATAATTTACCGAATTTGGAGCTCATTTGCTTGATGAGGTGGTTTTGGGGGGATTAAGTGGCTAACTCCTTGTTTAGGGCTATTATTGGCCGAAACACCTCTCCTAAAACTACTTGGACATTCTTAAGGGCCAAGCTTGGGAGTTGATCCGCATCAACCCTTCCCCCTTGAAGAAGATTTGTCCCCAACTCTTCATCATGTTATTCATTGTCTTTAAGGTAAGGAGTGAGATCCCCAACATTAAAGGTGGAAGATATTTGCATATCTCCCAGAAGTTCAATCTTGTATGCATTCTCTCCTTCCTTATGTACCACCTTGTATGGACCATCTCCTCTAGCCATGAGCTTATTCTTCATTCTTGAGGAGGAATTCCTCAAATGTGACCACACAAGATCACCTGGTTTGAACTTAAGGTGTAGGTAGTTCTTGTTGGCCTTTTGCTTGTATTGCTCATCCACTTTTTCAATTTGTGCCCTCACTTGCTCTTGTAGCTTCTTCATCTCTTTAGCTCTTCCTTCGGCCTCAAAACTCACCCTTGATTCTTGAGGAATAGGTATAAGATCAATGGAAGTAACGTGATTAAGAACATAGGTCACTTCAAAGGAAGAGTGAGAGGTAGCATAGGAAGGAGCTCTATTGTATGCGAATTTGGCATGAGCAAGCTTGACATCCCAATCCCTCAAACTTTTACTCACCACACCCCTAGCAAGGTTGTGAGAGTTCTACTTGTAATCTTTGTTTGTCCATCGATTCGAGGATGGCAAGTGGTGCTAAAGAGCAACTTAGTCCCCACCTGCCTCCATAGGGATATCCAAAAGTGAGATAAAAATTTAGCATCCCTATCCGACATAAAGGTTCTTGGAATACCATGGAGCCTCAAAATTTCTTGAAAGAAGAGGTCCGCAACGTAGGTAGCATCATGACTCTTATGGCATGCAATGAAGTGAGCTATCTTGGAGAATCGATCTACCACTACCATGATAGCATCTTTTTCCTGAGGGGTTCTTGAAAGGGACACAATGAAGCCCATGCTAATATCATCCCAAGGCCTTGAGTGGACCGGAAGAACAGTGTAGAGACCTTGATGGAAATGACTCTTAGCTATGTGATAAATATTGCATCTTGAGATCACCTTATGAACATCCCCACCCATCTTAGGCCAACAAGAACGATCCTTGAGCATCTCAAGGGTCTTGTTAATGCCAAAATGATCGGCTAAGACTCCTCCATGAGCCTCCATGACAATTAAGTCACTTAAAGGACTTTTAGGGATGCAAAGCTTGTTTTCTTTGAAGAAAAACCATTCTATAGAGTGAAAGAGCTAAAGTTAGAAGGTTTCTCGATCACTTCCTTGAAGTTTTCATCCTCATGGTATAGAGCTTCGATGAAATGAAATCCAAGAACTATGGCTTCAAGGGCCAAAAGGAGAGCATCTCTCCTTGATAAGGCATCAGCCACAACATTCTCTTTCCTACTCTTACGCCTATAAGAGAAGGTGAAAGATTGAAGAAACTCAGCCCATTTAGCATGTCTTGAGTTCAACTTGTGTTGACCATTGGTGTAGAACAACGCCTTATGATCCAAATGGAGTACAAAGGGCTTGGGTTTGAGGTAATGACTCCAATATTCTAAAGCCCTAACAATGGCATAGAAGTCCTTGTCATAAATGGAGTAGTTGAGCCTCGAACCATTCAACTTCTCACTAAAGAAAGCCAGAGGACGCTTAGCTTGAGTGAGAATCGCACCAATCCCAACGCTACTAGCATCACGCTTAACTTTAAATAGAAGATTGAAGTTGGAAAGAGCTAAGATAGGAGCTGAACAAAGCCTACCCTTGATGGTTTTAAAGGCCCTTTGGGCGGCCTTTATCCACTTAAAGCTTCCTTTTTTCAAGGATTCAGTCAAGGAGCCATAATGGAGCTAAAATCTTGGATGAACCTGCGGTAGAAAGAGGCCAACTCATGGAAGCTTCCACTTTCATGATGGAGGTGGGAGTAGGGAAACTCTTGATAGCCTCAACTTTATATTCATCAACTTAATTCCCTTACCAGACACAACATAGCTAAGAAAGATAACCTGATGAGTGAATAGTTCATAGTTCTCATGTTTGTCATATAACTTTTATTGTCGCAATACTTCGAACACTTGAGAAAGATGCTCCACATGAGATGCTTCATCACGACTATACACCAAAATATCATCAAAATATACCACAACAAACTTCCTAATGAACGATCTCAAGACCTCATTCATGAGCCTTATGAAAGTGGTAGGAGTATTACATAGACCAAATGGCATCACAAGGCACTCAAATAACCCATATTTGGTCTTAAAGGTAGTTTCTTGTTCATCTCCTTCTTTCATCCTAATTTGGTGATAGCCACTTTGGAGGTCAATTTTGGAAAATACCTTTGACCCATCCAACTCATCAAGCATATTATCCAATCGAGGAATAAGAAATCAATAGTTGATGCTGATGTTGTTTATGGTCCTAAGAATCAATACAAATATGCCAAGTTCCATCCTTCTTAGGAACTAAAAATGGACTCAAGCTTTTCCTAATGTAGCCATGATTAAGCAACTCTTGGACTTATTGTTGAACCTCTTTTAACTCATTAAGATTGCACTTTAGGCCGGCTTGTTTGGCAAAGGAGCACCGGGTAGGAGATCAATTTAGTGCTCAATTCCTTTCAAAGAAAGGAGCCCTGGGGGGTAAATCATGGGGGAGTACATCCACAAACTCTTTCAAGAGTGATTGAGCTAAAGAATGCATGGGTTTCACTCCCTCACTTCTGTTTGATTATACCATAAGTAAGGCAAATAAAGGCTTGCTCTTACTGGTGACTCTCTCCATGCGTGTTTCACTCATAAATAGGATTTTTCACTTACCTTCCTTTGCTTAGATTTGAGGAGTTTACGCGGAGGTAGTGGTGTGAAAGTAAGATTACGATCCATGTACTTGATTGCATAAGTATTGGTATGTCCATCATATATCACATGATTGTCAAACAACCATTTCCACAAAGCAACAAATGACATGTATCCATGGTAATAACATCACATAGTACTTCACCACAATATGAACCAACTGAAAATGCAATAAGTGCTTGCTTAGAAATGGTTACCTTGCTTCCTTGTTTGAGCTATTGGAGAGAATAAGGGTGGGATGCACCTTGGTGAGTAATTAAAGTTTGTCAATGAGTGTTGTGGAAGCTACATTGGTACAACTTTCTCTATCAATGATGAGTTCATACACCTTGCCTTTGATAGTGCATCGGGTATGGAAAATTTGCTCCCTTTGGCTTGGCTCATAAGGAGCCTCCTGGACATAAAGTGCCCCTCAAATCACCAAGAGTTCACCTACATCCGGAGTGATCAAAGTTTGATCCTTATCCTCTACTTTCTCTTCATTAGTAGCTTCTTCAATAGTTTGAATTTCTTCTACCTCTCAAATGGTAAGAGTCCTTCAATTAGGACTATCCATTTGGAAGTGCCCATAACTATGACATTTGAAATACCTTTTACCCTCCAATCTCTTTCGTGGTTCAATAGCAATCTCGTTACCCTTGTCAAGAGTTTTGACGGGTGTAGGGGTAGTGATAGCTTTGTTGGGGGTGGAGCAACCCTTGGGGGCACTCAAAGGACGAATAGAGGAAGCGGTTTAAAAGAGTTTTCAATCCTTAAGTTGCTTCTTAACCTTGATAGTTAGGTGGCACACATTATCAAAGGATAAGTAAGGTTGCAGATCCATCGTGTTAGCAATGCTAGCAAATAATCCTTTGATGAACCTAGCAATCTTGAGTTTGGGTTTTTCATCCGAGACAACCTACATTTGGAGTTGTTCAAACTCTCTAATGTACTCTTATACATTTAGATTCTCTTGGCTGAGGGAGGTGATCATGAGGTAGAGTTCTTATTTGTATAAAGGAGGCAGAAATCGCTTGTCTATATGCTTCATGATCTTGAACCAAGTCTTGATATTGGATTCGACTTCTCTAGCCTTACTCTTCTTTAAATGTTCATACCATAATGAAGCATACCCCTTCATCTTAAGAATGGCCAACTTGAAGGCCTTCTCATCATTGTAATCTTTGAGTCCAAAGATCCTCTCAAGGGCTTAAACCCAATTAAGATATAGTTCTCTGTGTTAAGATTGCCATCATATTTTGAAGCCTCAACTTTGAAATCTCGAAGGTCATCCCTTCGATGCCTTAGTCTTCTTGGTCTTCCTTCCTTTTCATCAAAGTCTTCATAGGAGGAAAAGTATTCGATGTCAATAGGGCGAGTATCGTAGCCTCGTCGGTAAGGGTTTCGTGGAGTAAATTCCCTTACTTGTGCGACCTCTTGAGTGAGCTTCCTCATTTGCTCTTGAAGCTCTACAAGGGCCCTACCTATTTCATGGACTTGCTCAAGAGGAATGTTTGAGGAGTGAGAAGGCTTGCCTTCACTAATCATGGTCGATAGAAAGGTAAAAAGACGAAAAAAGAGGGAAAAGTAGGGGAGGCACAGGCGCACTGAAGGAGCACAGGCAGGAAAACAGTGAAAGGGGAGGAAGCACAGTTGTCCTATGTGGCACAAGGGAGTCGTGCCAAATCTCTGGAACAGGAATTAAGAGTGCTGGAAGGGGCCACAGTCGTGCCAGGCAGCACGGGATGGTCGTGCCATATCTCTAGGTCAAATTTTCAAAGTGCAAGATTTTGGCACAGGGTGGAAGTGCTAAATTTCTAATTTCGTGTTTTTGGCCTTTCGTGTAGTTTCACGGATGTGTTTAGGTTGGGTTTTATGTTTGGGTTATAATTAGGGTTCTTTATGGACTAGATAAGAGATTTAAAGAGGAGGAACTAATGACAAAAGAGTATAGAATGGGGCAAACTATGAGCAATTCCAACACAAAGATAGTTGACATGGATGCTTACTAAGAGATAGGATCATTGTGCTCTGATACCAAATGATGCATGGTGAATTCCATTTGACTAAATAAAGGTATGAAATGCATATGAGTGAGGCCAATGGATGTTGAAGACCAATCTCTCTAAAGAAGAACCACGAAAGAGAGAAAGAATTCCTAAACAAAGAAAGCCTCTAATGGAGTAAATTCAACACTTGCAATAGGTAGCGCACAGATAATACAACCTACCCTCGAACCCTCTAAAGCCTTAGCACCAAGGATTAGATTAAAGGGAAGACTCAAATCAATACCCTCCTAAGGGAGATAAAGAATTTAAGATTTTGAGGAAAACCAAGCTTTAAGCTCTCATGTCTTCATCAAATCTGAATCTTCATGGAGGTAATTAGGTCCATAAATACCCAATAAGAAGGTGAATAAGCTGTACATTAGTAGGACAAGTGGACCAATAGGAGGCTTACAAAATATCCTAGAAAACCAAGATGCTTAAGATAATTGCAATCATTATAAGCTGTATTTTTCAGGATTCATCTTTCATCTTCTAGAAAGCTTTGAGTAAGCTCTACTCCTTCAAATGAGGGGATATCACTTGTTGACTCTTCCCTTGTGTGTGAGGAATCATCCCATGTTGATTAATCTCCAAAATTACAGCCGTAGCCTCCTCAATTAAGCTCATAATCCGAACCATGTATTTTTCAATCCTGGACCGATCCTTACTTAGTATTTAGCCCATAACTTTCTCAATAATTGGAGTTGGAGTATGATTCAAGACTTGCTAGAAAATAGACATTTGGGGCTTTCGATCCATGTATAATTTATAGAAATTAAAACTCATTTCCATAGTAAATTTAAGATAGAAATAAAGTTAGGTATTCTGCCTAGAAACTAAAAATGAGCTAATAAGGTGGCTTGGGAGGATTAAATGGTTAACTCCTTACTTATGACTACTATTGGCTCAACCACCTTTCCTAACCCTACGTTTATCTTCTTAAGGGCCTCCAAATCAATATTGACCTAGGGAGACTTAATCCTTGACCTAAGTTCAATATTAGGCCAACTTGGTTCATGACCCTCACTAGTGAGAGTATACTTGATAAGTGCTCAATATGTATATCATTTTTTAGGGCTATTTTGTATCATTTTTAGGAGAATATTGCGCTTATTGTTGTTATTTACTCTCCTATTCTTGATTTATGCTTGGGTATAGTTGTTTGATTTGTTTTGCAGGATTTTTAGTCTTTTTACCCAGCATTTGCCCTTCAATGGCTGTATTTTGACCTCCCCTACGGTCATCTATGTTATGCCACGATTGTAGAGCAAAGAATGAGCAAAAACCCAATTCCAGCACAGACCACAGTCGGACCATGGTAAACCTGTAACTGTTGCCTCTTCATTTTCCCATGGTTATGTGACTGAAACTGACCGAGCTTTTCTATATAAGGCGACATCTGTAGTAGTAGAAGGAATCCAAGATCATTTCAAGCAAAGTAAAGTGTAGAGTAGTATAGATTAGTGCTTTCGTTTCTCAAATTTTGTAGTTTTTAGTTTGGTTTTTGTATTGGTGTGAGTCTTGAGTGTGAGAGTTTGTTCTTGAGGCGGTTCTGAAGTCCTTGGTTAAAGGTCATCTCAGTCAATTCCCTTTTCGCTCATATTTCATCAAGCATTAGTTAGTTTGTTAATCTTTTATCATATCTGAGTAGTTTTCTTTAGTCTAGGGATTTAGTAGTTTGTGGAATTATTATTGGATCATGTTTTAATCTATACAATTGTGCTTATCATCATGATCGATTTGATTTCATTTTGTTAAGTGTTTAAATTGTTGTGAGTTGATTTTTGGCTGCTTGCACGCTTGAAACAAATGAATAGAAAACTAAAAGGTGACATTTGATTGTTGGACTGCTTGATAAGACCAAAAGTAACTTTATCTCGAAAGAGAGATTTATATGTTAGGAGGGACAGTAAGTAATCGAAGACTTTGAACTTGAATTAAGACAAATTAGTTTGAAAGAACGACTTTTACTTAGTTTAGGCAAATTTAGTTGATTTCAAAAGAATAGACTGAATTTTTTTGAAGAGATTACAATTCCTCAAATTTGACTAATTAGAAGAGAGCACATGTTCATTATTTTTGATCCAATTTCCTTTCACAACTACGAGAATTCCTAGACGTTTTTCTCTTATCGATTTAGAATCGTTTATTTTGTTATTAAATTGAATCCACTTGAACTAGAGTTCTACTTAGCACATTCTAATAGACAAGACTGTGTAAGTTACAATTAGTCCCTAAGGAATGATATCTTTTATCTAAACTACGACCACCGTGCGCTAGCGGTAGTCCACATATCAAGTTTTTTGCATCGTTGCCTGGGATTAAAACTGTTAACTATTGAATTAGTCTCGCGAAATTGACTAAGTATTTTATTTCTTGTTATTGTTATTTTTGTTTTTGTTTCTTTGCTTGTTTAATCTGTGCTAGTAGTGTTGGTGAAAGTGCTTACAGGAATTTTTCCTCATTTATGCGAAGTCTAATCTTGTGCAAACCTGATCCAGAGATTGAAAGGACTTTTTGCCTAAGGAGGAAAAAGCAAAGGATTAAAGAGTAAAGGTGCAAGGTAAGAAGGAATTCAAGCATGGCAGAAGGTGACCAACGAAGAACGCTTCGTGATCTTGTTACCCTAGGAGTCCAGAGGCTCGCCTCAAGCATCGCTCACCCTGCTGTAGATGCCAACAACTTCGAGGTCAAACCGACACTTATTTCCATGATGCAACAATCTCAGTTCGGCAGAAATCCCTTCGAAGACCTAAATCTGCACCTTTCGGTCTTTTAAAGGTGCGTGATATGCTGGAATTAAATGGAGCCTCTAGTGATGCGATTCGACTGCACTTATTCCCTTTCTCATTAACAGATAAAGCAAGGGCTTGGTTGCACTCTTTGTCGTCTGAATGCGTAACTACCTGGGATGAGTTGACAAGAGCATTCCTCGCCAAGTTCTTCCCTCCAAGCAAAACAGCGAGCCTAAGGAATCAGATCACCAACTTTCTGCAAAGAGATGATGCGACGCTCTATGAAGCCTAGGAGCATGTTAAAGATCTGCTATGTTTGTGGCCCTATCATGGTCTTCAGCATTGGATGACAATCCAAGCCTTCTATAATGGTGTGACTCAATCTGTGAGTTCCACTATTGATGCGGCGGTATGAGGAACTCTGATGAGCAAAACTGAAAATGAAGCCTATAATCTGATCGAGGAGATGACACTTAACAATCTTCCAATGGTCCACTGAACGAACCCAACTTAAGTAGGTTGGAGGTAAACTTGAAGTTGATGCAATTACTTTGCTTTCTACTAAAGTAGATGTCATGACTAAAAGACTGGACTAAATGAATGTTAATGTTGTGAACTCAAGTGCCTCTTCCCCTTGTGAAATTTAGGGGCATATATTTCTGAATTGTCAAGTTGAGAGTCCTTTTTTCCAAGACCTTGATGAAGTTAATTATGTTCAAAATTTCAACCCGAGACTGACCAATAACCCTTACTCTAATACCTATAATCTGGGTTAGAAGAATTATTCGAATTTTTCTTATAGGCCGAATCCAAATACTGTGAACATGCCCCCTATGAATGCTCGAGTACCCCCTGGTTTGCAAAGACCCCCATTCCCTTCCCAGATGCCCCAAAAGTCTAATTTGAAAGTAATGATGAAAAACATGCTTATGGCGTAACAAAAACAAGATGAGTATGTTAAGTAATTAGCCTCAAAGGTTAGCCACATTTTCATCTACGCCCCCAGATAGAGTTCCTAGCAAACCTAAACCTAACCCTCGAAAGCATTGTAATTGTGTTATAATGAAGGAGAAAGAAGAGGACTTAATTGACTCTGACGAAGTATCAATGGGAGAGGGTAGGGAGATAACTATGGCTGGTAGTAAGGAGAGAAACAATGGTGGCAAGACTGCCACTTTTAAAGAGAATGACACTGTTGAGATCCCAACCATTTTTCCCCCTAAGCTCCCTAAACCATGTAGTTTTTCTATCCCCTGCATTGTACGAAAGGTAGAAATTGAGAGAGGTCCATGTGATCTAGGTGCAAGTGTTAGTATAATACCCTATTCTTTGTTTCATAAGCTGCACATAGGACCATTATTGGCTGCACCCTTTTCCTTTCAGTTGGTTTATGGTTCTGTGATGCAACCTATAGGCAAGTTGGACAATGTGCCAGTCAATACAGGAGATATTAAGGCATTGGAAGACTTCATTATAGTTGATATGCCTAAAACTGACGATGCCTAGATTATCCTAGGTCGGCTCATTTTGGCAATAGCTGATTGATGTAAGAGAAGGCGAGGTATCTTTTGAGGTGGAAGGATGATTTGCTATGTTTAGTCATAGGAAGGAGGACATGGTTTCTCCTCATTCTTCTATATTCGATGCATTACCTATTTCCCTTTAGATTGATATTGAGGATGTCTGGAATTGTGAAGATCCTCCTGATTCATATTAGATTTCTTATGAGGATCCCGATCAAGGGTATGTTAAGGTGGAGCTTGCTGCTCATATGCCACCTAAAAAGCCCGAGGTTGAGACCCCTATTTCTGATGAATCTTCAATGAGTAATTACTGCAGGTTTGCACAAATTGTACTCTCTATGCCCTCTGTAGAAGGTTTTGATGCAGATTTTGATATAGAAGTTGAACGAATTGCTGATAGCCCGTCTGATGGGCCAAAGAAGCGATTCGTTTTGTATGCAGACAGTGCATTATAGCACAAAGTTATGAAGACGATGGACCTACAACCAAAACTTTTGCGGTGGTACCTTCAATTGAATAAGTTTGATTTTGTGGTCTAGGACAAAGCCAATATCCATACACCATCTGATCCGGACCAAGCCTAGAACAAGGGTCAACCTCTTGACCTTAAAAGAGCACTTTTTGGGAGGCAACCCAAGCTTTCTTTCTTTTTTTTCCCTTTTTATAGTTTTGATTTTTATTACTTTTTGTAGTTATATATACAGAAAAAAAGAGAAAGGAATAGAAAAAAATATATATGAATAAATTGTTGGCACCACGGTCAGTACCCCAGAAATACGACTGTGGGGTGTCAACCCTAAAAAACCAGAAAAAACAAGTGCCAATAGACACCATGGATAGACCGTAGTGAGTTCCACGATTCGTGGTTGTCTGCTACGGCCGCGGTCTAGATTTTTGACCCCGATGCCTCTTCCCTTTCCCCCTATCTTCTTCAACCTCTTGACATACACTCTCTCTCTACCCCCATTTTCTCTCTCTAAACTCTATAATCAAATCTCTTTAATCTCCCCTCATTTCTTCACCATTTCCACTCATTTTCACAGCAAATCCTTTCTTTTCACTCAATCTTTCATTTTTCTCCTTAAAATCCATCTCTTTCTTCTTCGTTTACTTCAAATTCATCTCACCTTCATTCATCCACCATACCCATTCTTTTCTCTCTCTTGTTTTTCATATTTTTGCCTAATCTCTTCAGTTTTCTAGGTTTTAGTTCTTACTTTTGGTTTTAGTTTTGTTTTGGTTTCAAGTTTGCACCAATGGCACCAAACAAGAGACAAAGAGCACCAAGGAGGTTAGTTCTTCAAGTCAAGCACCATCCCGACCTCAACGGGCATCCCGAACAGCAACCAATGTGCATGCGACAAGTTACATTCCTCAACCCCTTGGTTTAATGCATCATGATTATGTTGGTAGGTATTTCTTGAATGAACATATGGTTGTAGCAACTAGATATTATGATGAGGATTTATTAGCCCTGTAGGGAATTTTGGATGATATTCGTTAGTTGTTTGCCAGAGATGGCATGGGCCACTTTTTAGAAATCAAAGAGCATATATATGGGGACCTGACCCTAGAATTCCTTAGTACACTCCATGTCGAGGTCACTAGAGGATCTTAATGTCAAGTTGGATATATATCATTTTATTTGCAGGGACAATTGTATGAAGTGAACTAAGGTACCTTCAACAGTATTTTTGGTTTTCCCCCTAGCTTGGACTTATCGCACCGTCAAATCCCCCGCGAATTCAACCCGAATGCGTTTTGGAATGAACTTTCGGGGAGTTTAGGTACAGTACTAGTTCGTCAGAATGTATGCATATTAGAAACCCCTGCATTAGAGTAGCTCAGCGTATTTTGCCTTGTTCTTTGTTTGCTCATGATGATAATCTGAATGTCCCGAGACTTTCTAAGTAGCACTTTCTATCGTATATGCTCGATGTAGACCAACTTGACCCAGGTTCATTCTCAGCTAGGCAATTACATAGTGCTGGTGTTCGCACTAAAGGTAGGATAGTCATTGGTGGGATAATCACTACTATTACTAGATTCTTGGGTGTTGAGCCCAATCTTGAGGATAGAGTTTCTGGGTTCGAGCAGCTTAATCAAGTTGCTTTTGAGATTGTGGACTTCTGTAAAGTTGAGGCTTGTTGTTTGTGTTGGATTTACCCCGAGGACCGGCCTTTTCCGCTTCTCAATGTTGATCGCACCACCCTTCTTCACCGAGGTAACCTTTATTGGGCACCTGGTGATGAGGAGGTTGATCGACCTGTACCCTATCAACCAGCCCCTTTATTTAGTCAAGCATGACCTAGTTCTTCCTCTCATCCACCAACCTGACTATTCTGACCTCTAAGACAACCTTAGGTCTATTCAAGAGGAGCAAGTTTCCCTCCAAGAGTTTGTTGCTTCAAAGAGCGCCATTCTTTGGGACTTTGTCCAAGAGCGCCACGATGAGTTTCATGGGTTGCTTGCTTCCCAGACCCAATATTTTCAAGACTATAGGGCATGTCTAGAGACCTAGCGAGATGACACATCTCCTGTGGACAACCACCCCATCCTCCTCCACCTCCTCATCTCTGATCTTGTTTTTTGCTACTCCTTTTCCCTTTTTATTATTATGTGCCCACATTGAGGGCAATATGTGATTCAAGTATGGGGGAGTTAGTCATTTCATTTGGCATTTGAGGCCTCTTTCTGTTTGGTCTGTTTTCACTTTGTATATGTTTTTATTGGTAGTTTTTGTAGTTATTGTTTTAGTTTTGTTTAGTAGTGCATTTAGTTTTCTTCTAGGTTGCATTTTAGTTTCTTTCTTTTGTTTGTTTATTTTGTATTTTAGCTTGCATTGTTTGTAGGAGCATGCATGCATAACCAAAAAAAAAAACAAACAAACAAACGGAAAAAAAAGGAAAAAAAATCCTGCGATGATGATCTCCACAGATTTGGTAGCTTTCTTTGATTTAGTTTGATCCTTTGATTCGCCCGAATTGTGCATAAAATATTTGCGAACAAGTTTTCGAAATGAATTTCATGTTTTGACCACATGTTGGATGCGAATTGATTTTTCCCATGAGTCTTTACAAGATTTTTGCATGTGTTTACTAGTAAGCTAGTTTTGACCTTCGTAGATGTCCTGTGAGACTTTGAGCCTTTAGAAACTGTTTATCATTTTAGTCTCATATTCCTTTCATGTGTGACTCTTCCTTGACGTCATTGCTCTAGAACTTGCTTTGATTCTCGTTCAAAATCACATTTCGCATGTGCATTTAGGCAATATGATTGAAGCATTTTTCTTTCTTTGATTTGGTTAACACCACTGCTAAATAGCCACCCTGGTTGTGTATCGTAACCCTTGTTAGCCTCTTTGAGCCTGTATCCATTTTTCTTGATTTGAACCTTCTATTATAACCCATGGCCAAATATTTGTCTTACCTTTAAGCCAAAGCTAGAGGAGTGTTCTATTCTTTTACATCAAGTTTGATAGGGCGTTAGCAAGATGGAATGATATCTTGTGATGAATTTTGGTTGTTTCATGCAGGGTTGTGAGATGTTGATTAATCCCTTGTTTTATTGCACAAAATTTAGAGAAGAGTTGGAATTTAAAGTTCGCTATGGATTTTCCCCTTGGCTATCCCTTTTGAATGGAAAAAAAACATAATAAGTCCTTATAAGAAAAGAGCACAAAAGGGGAAAAAAATTATCGAAAAAGAAAAAGAAAAATAAAAATAAGAAAAAAAAAGAAAAAAATGAAAGAAAGTGTTAACCTTATTGGGAATGTAAATTATTTGAGATTTTCGACTGTTTCTCTCTTCATTTAGGGATTTATTCTGAATTAATAAGGTTTAAGAAGGATGTTGTTTGATGCATTGGAATTATTTAGCTCCTAGTCTTTAGCTTTTAGCTCCTCATTTCCAAAAACATTTGTTCCCCTCTTATCTTTACTCTTAGCCCCATTACAACCCTATTAAAGTCCTCATGATTGTCTGACGTGTTTGCATTTTTAGTGATGGCAAATTTCGAGAATCTTATCAAGCTTATGGTAGATTTGCGTCTAAGGTTGAGATTTGAGAGAACCTTCATAAATCCATACATTTCAAACACATGAGTGCTGAGTGTTACATAACTATAGTGAGGTTCTACTGACCTTACTAGTTTCGCTTGTTTCATATGTTGAATGACTGTATTTGACAATTTGAGGGAGATTGCTTTCAAGATTCGACATTGTGGTCTATTAAAAGTTTTTGAAAATTTCATTCCCTATTTTGTTTATTAATGATTTTTGTACCTTTTTGAGCTATCTGTGGATCGGCTTTGCCATTTGAATGTTACTTATATCTATCCTAAGGAGTCTTTGTATATTTTTAATCATTGCATTGCTTGAGACAATTTAAGTATGGGGGAGTTTGATGAATGCTCAATATGTATATCATTTTAGGGCTATTTTGTGTCATTCTTAGGAGAATATTACGTTTATTGTTGTTATTTACTCTCCTATTCTCAATTTATGCTTGGCTATAGTTGTTTGATGTGTTTTGCTGGATTTTTAGTCTTTTTATCTAGCATTTGCCCTTCAATGGCTGTATTTTGACCTCCCTCACGGTCATCCATGTTATGCCACGGTTGTAGAGTAAAGAATGAGCAAAAACCCAGTTCCAGAATAGACCACGGTCGGACTATGATGAGCCTGTAACTGTTGCCTCTTCGTTTTCCCTCGATTGTGTGGCTGAGATTGACCGAGCTTTTCTATATAAGGCGACGTTCGACAGTAGTAGAAGGAATCTAAGATCATTTCAAGCAAAGCAAAGTATAGAGTAGCATAGATTAGTGCTTTAGTATCTCAAATTTTGTAGTTTTTAGTTTGGTTTTTGTATTGGTGTGAGTCATGAGTGTGAGAGTTTGTTCTTGAGGCAGTTCCGAATCCCTTGGTTGAAGGTGTAATGCCCTCTAATCAAACATGTTCCACTGTATGCATTCTCCTTAATAGATCCCTGAATTAGGACTAATAAACTCGATGATAGCGGCGTTACTGCCGTCGAAAAGGACAAGGCTTGAAGTACGTATATGAGAAATAACATAGTTAGGCATAGCTTCAACCACACACATTCACACATTCTTAAACCGTATACAGTCATTTGTTAATCCCAAATGTAGTTTATACACCATAGTAAAGTAATTCACCTCATAATCTATACCTTCATCCACTGAAGATTTCAAAATACGGCTCCGAAATATACATGCACTGTATCATTGATTGATCCCTCCAGATTCCCTTGCTCAACTTATTCTCTTCAGCTGGTTTGCTAGCATGAGGGCAATTCACTGAGCATTTTCCTAAAACAAAACATGGAAAACATTTCGAAATGTGAGTCGAAGCTCAGTACATGAATTTCTGTATTGTTAAATTATCTCCGCATAAATTGGTTGGGAGCCCGCTTTGCAATTCATTTTAAGTTAAAATAGTGAATGAGATGAATGTAAACTACAATTGCAAGTTATTATCTGATAGTGAACCCCTTGATATTGTTACGATCTACAGATAGGTGTACACCTACTAAGTCGATCAGGGGACCTGCCCTAAAGCCGCGGGGGTAACTGAAGGGCAATGCCTTATAACTGATAATTGATGGGGCTACTAATTATGTGATAAATCACTGATTAAACTGATTCGTTGATGTACTTACTAAAACATTATAATTTTGATAAATATGTGCTGATTTCTAACGATACAGGCAATAAACATACCTGAAATCTTTAAATACAATGTCACTTGATAATACTTATGCACAATGGGAAACGATAGAGTAAGCCCCGTTTCTACTTAAGAAATATAGTTATAGGTAAATGTAATTAGTAAACAACTTTCACTTCCATAATGTGTAACTTTTTGGAAATTGATTAATAAAAAGGGCATCCATAATCAAACAATTCAATATAAGATAAGTTACACTAAAAAGATTTGAAAACCAAATAAGTTAGGGTCATTGAACTCGAAGTGAAACAAGTTGGGGCAAAATAAAGCAAAATAAAATATTTGAGGTGATAATGAAAAGACTTTAATGGATATAAATGAAATATGGGTTTTTGATGTTTCTGAAAGAAGGTTTAATGCTAAGAGGGATGTTGTGAGGTTCAGGAATGCTCATATAACCTTAGCTTGTATCGCTAACCTCTTCAGTTCTCCAATTTCATTTCCATGCCCATTTAACTCGGTTTTCCAACCCAAGTAAGCTTCTATACAAAATGAAAGTTGTCGAACACACTAAAATTTGTAATTTCTTTGCAATATCCATAATTATGTGGCGACTTCTGATAATATTTCCAAATGCCATGATTTGTTTTTTCCCTTATTTTACCATTTGAAGGTCTACTTTAGAAAATCTATATCTTTCGACCTCAAACTCCAATTGAGCTATAAAATCCCAATATGAAAAGTTTAGGAACTCCTGCAACATTTTTATTCACAGTGCAAAACCCAGTTACCATAACACGGCCCTAAAATTAAGTTGAAACACAACTATGCACATCTCGGATCTGTCCTGTGCAGTTTTAGCAAAATGGCCATAATGTTTTGCACACAACTCGGAATGAAGTGATTCAAATAGCATTTGAAAGATACAATACAAGGAAGCGACTGTTTAGACATGAAAATTTTTGTATCTAAACAGCGAAATTTCGTATCTAACTTCCATCAATTACAAATTAGAACCGAAAACATGTTTGCTTCAAAAGGCACGGTCGCAAACTAAAAATGGAAATGAAATAGGATTTCGTGTTTGTTAGATACGAAATTTAGATGCGAAAGCAACTTTCGTTTTAGTTGGATTCGAACCGTTTCGAATCAGAATTCGTATCTATTAGAGTCTAACTTAGAAACCAATATCGGCTTCGTGTCTGTTAGATACGAACCTTTTGGTATCAGAATTCGTATATGTTAGAGTCGATAATTAGATACGCGTCTTGTTTTCGTATCTGTTAGAGGCTAACTTTGTTCGTATCTGATTGATTTTTTCGTATCTACCTGAGACAAAATATCAGACTTCTTTCGTTCTCTGTTTTAAGTTGATATGAAATATTTCATTTCTATTTCGATTCAAGCAGATAGAAAGATTTGTTTCCTTTCTAATTCCCCTCTTTGCTTTTTAGGAAAACATACAACAAGCTTTCATTTTTCTTTTATAATCTGGATCATTCATTTACAAAACTGACAAGAATGCCAAATTCCTTTGTACATGTAACAGATACGGCAATACATAAGTCTAAAATTGCACATAGATACCAATCAAATATTTATATATTATAACCAATGTATATTACAACTTGGCAACAAAAAATTCCAAGTATTGAGCGTAAGCCACGAGCAACAATCAACCAATTTACATCCAAAAAAATACCACAGCTAAAAGTTTGCATACATGGAGTGAGTGTAAGATGTGGATGTGGAGGGTGAGAATTAAGTAGAAGGTCCTACTCTCTCGTAGTATGCTTACGTATGATTCCCAAGTCCATAGACGAAGCCTTTCTTGTTGACACCTCCGGCAGCTTGAAGAAAGAGTTCGTCATCGTTAGCTCGGTCTCCTGACTATGAAGCATTAAGCTTCAAACGTTGATACTCATCCCACAATGAAGACAAATCCAACATAATATAAAAATCCCGATGCAAGCGAAAAAACATTCCAAGTGGTAAACCCAACATAATATAAAAATCCCAATGCAAGCCCTTGTTCTACAAATCAGATAGATTCATATAGGAGACAAGTATAAACAAATTGGCAGACCTCACAAATCAATGGGAAGACCTTTTAACATGGAAACTTTACCCCCTGCGGTAACAAGTTGGGCATTAACTATGACAAGTGAAACTATAAGGCACTGACTTGTAGAGCACAGGCAAGCTAGGTTATAAGGCACTAACTATAAGGCACTGACTTGTAGAGCACAGCCAAGCTAAGTTATACATTATAAGCACACAACTTTTTTCAATTTGCAGAGCACACGCAGCAGTTATAAACAGTTCCAGCTCCCATAACCATGGAAAACCAATATAAAAACACAAGATCACTTCACCAACCAATCCCTCCCCCTTTGCAATTCAATGGTCCTCATAAGTTCGAATCGCTATTTAGTCTTCCAATGTTGCATGTATGTGTCTAAGGGATGTTGATATGTCTTCAAGGCTTCTATCTCTCTCTCTCTATGTATGTGTTTTCTTTCTATGGAAGATGAAGGCTTCCCCTATGCTTTCTTTTCACTTTCATTAAACCCCTAAATTTCATTTGTATCAGACTAATTTACTGAGCAACTTTTTCAAAAAAAAATTTATGAAGCAATCAAAATCATTGCTCCTTACCATCCGTAACTTGCGCGCCAACCATCAGAGGCGAAGTTGGCATTCAGTTTTTGGGTTACATGAAGGTACCTCCTTGGACATAAAGTGAAGGATTTCAGCAATGATAACAATGAAGGATTTCAGGATAATGGTAACAATGATAACAATTTATAAAGCAATCAAAATCCACCAACATAATGGTGACAATGAAGGATTTCAGCAAGGCATGGAACCCTCGAATTTTTAATTCATGACCCCCATCAACAGTCACTTGGCAATAAAATCATGAGAAAGTTAAGTCTAGACAGAGTTCCAAAATTCAGTGGCAAATTTACCTATTTCTGCTCCAGTATAGCCCTGAGATCAAGCCCTGTGATGATTTCTACGAACCTAAAACAACAATAATGTAGTGAACCTACCATAGTTATGGTGGATTTCTGGAAAAAGGGCACCTTTTTTGCTCAACATTCCAAAAGCACTTACCCTTCCCCCACCCCCAAAAAAACCCGAAATGGAGGCATGAGTAGAATCAATTTAAACTACAAATTTGAACTCTTACAGTGTGAGCAAGCAAAGCCGGAGATTGGAAGCCGGAGACCAGAAATTACGGGAGAACTCGCCAGAGATGTTGTCTGAAGCTTTGTGAACAGGAAAAGGTAAAATCGTCTATGTGAGTGAAAGAGCGGAGAACAACAAAAATAGAAAGGAAGAAAGAGAGATAGACATGGACACTAACCTCAGATGACAATCAAAACTCCGACAAGACACCGTCTGCAGCCCCGATGAGACGCCGGAAATGCTGCTGCGGCTAGGGTTTCTGAGGGAAGACGCTTGTGAGGCCATGAGGGTGAGAGGGTGACTGTGAATGCGCACTGAATGAAAATTGCGGGGGCAGTCAAGACAATGGGAAATTAAAATTTTTATTTGATACGAAACCACTTTTATTGTTTGTGTCTAACAGAAACAAAAATAACAATTTGTTTCAAATTTGTGTTTCTATTAGAGACTAAATTGTTTTTGTTTCAGAATTTGTTTCTAAATAAATGATAGATATGAAATTTATTATTCGTTTCTAAATTTGTATCTAAATGAGCACATTTTTGTAGTGATAACTCATAGATCTATCTACCCACCAAAAATAATATTTTTTTGATGGCCCAAACAGTAGCAGTTTAATTGCATAGTGACCTCTGTTTTACTCTACTCATAGCCTTGCTGTTCTTATTTTCCCCCTTCTTTTCACATAATTCCCCATCTAAAATCACTCTTTAAAATCATTCAACAAAGCGTTGTTCCTTATCATCACCTTACAAAGCCATATTACTCAAATTTACTCCATAATCATCTACATCAAATTTTTAATTCTTCTCTTTTTCAAAATCACTCAAAACACATCCATAAGCTTACTTACTTGCGTAAATGAGCAAAATGAGCTTTTATAATCAAATGGGAAAGTGTCAATAATCCAACCCTTTATACAAAATCATCTCAAGTGATTTTTCAAATTAAACAAGACATCCAAGATTCATTTCTTTATCAAAGTACATACAAATCATATGCTTGATGCCAAAAATAATCCAAACCATGCATAATCACCAAAACCCTAGCTTATGTCCACCTTAGATTCACCTTTAACTCATCCAAAACCACACCAAAGATTACCAAATCAAATACAAAACAATCTATAAATATCATTTTAACTTAAGCTTGTATGATCATGAACAACCTCAATCTTTACTTGCTTTCAAGATTAACCAATCAATTAAAACATCAAACTAACACTTGTTCATATCAAGATAATATGATCTATAATCAAGTCCAACGTAAAATCCAAAATTAAACATGATTTGATTAAGATTTACCTCACTTTAAGGTTGGATTTTGAGAGATGGAGGCGATGGAGCTGGCGCCTGGGGGTTGTGGGTGGTGGGGGGTGGTGGATAGTGGTGCTAGGGTGTTGGAGGTGGTGACAGCAACCTTGGGCCGATGGTAGGCTGGTGGAAAGAGCTCCAACTAGCTGCAAAACAGCATCAAAATAGGGGGGCTGACCATAAGGGAGAGAGGAAGAAGAGGAGAAAAATTTGTGTTTTGCTTGCTTGAAGATTTTTTTTTTTGAATTACCAGAGACTTGGCTGATATTTATGCTCCAAAAAGTGACTTTATGTTAAACATAATTAGATACAATAATAATAATAATAATAATTAGCCAAATCAAGTGTATAAACTTGTTGGGCCTAAAGTTGGGCTCAAATGAATTGGGCTCGGGGCAAAAATAACACTTCATCGCGATCCAATTTTTGTGTAGCTCAAAATTAATTTTTTGTGATGCTACAAAAAATAATTTAATCTTTTAAACCATATTTATCAGGGCCTACTATAGATTCACCGAAATTTTACGATAATTAAAACCTGAATTGCAAAATGGGGGTCCAAATGAATTTTTCCCAGCTGAAATGATTAAATGTGATAAATAGGTGCTGGAAATTAATAACATCGCTTAATTAAATAAATAAACATAATTTAGGGTCGGGCTATTACAGCCTTTCCCACTTAAAGAGTTTCATCTTCGAAATTTATGAACTTTGTCAAAACATGTAAGGTTATCTCAAATAGATGTGGGTACTTGGCCTCATTTCTTCCTCAATTTCCCAAGTGGCTTCTGAGGAGGTACGATTTGCCTAAAGTACTTTGATTAAAGTTATCTACTAGATGCATAACTTTTTAATCCTGTGATTTAGTATCTAGACTGGATGCACTTCAAGCACTAGACCCTGAATGACCACATTGGGTTTGGTTATGACAGCATGATCGGGATCTGAAATGTGCTGCTTGTGTTGTGAGGTAAGGAGCATGTTGTACACATGTTTGAGTTATATAAGCAGATTTAATCGACAAGCTATGAGATTCGATCTTTCAATAAACTAATATGGTCCAATAGATCTTAGCCTCAATTTAGCTCGTAGTTCAACCTCCTTCTACCCTTAATTGGCGGAACTTTCTGAAAAACCTTATCATCTACCTGAAACTCTAGGGGTCTCCTTCTTTTGTATGTCACCTCATTGAATGTTGAAGAAGATTTTCATGACCCAAAAGATAAGTTTGTCGTTAATGTCTGCGTTATTTTACCCTGATGTTTCATGTAAATTTCTCTGCTAGTGTTTTCACCACATCGACTGCTGGGAGTTCTATGCTTTTTTTTTTTTTTTTTTTGAAATGCAAATGTTGTCCTAAGTTGCGAAGTACTACAGGCTCAAACTCAAAAGAGTTGGATCCATTAATATTTTTAGATGCTTTCCCATGTGAGAAGAATTGAACATCCAAGTTCTCAAGCCCTCTCAAGAGGTTTAACTGAGTGATGACTACAGTGTTAACGGTATCTCGTGCCTTCTTCATCAGGGCATCTGCCACATTATTTGCCTTTTCTGGGTGATATTAGATCTATAAGTCGTAATCTTCAAGCAATTCTAGTCAACACCTTAGTTTCAGATTGAGCTTCTTATGAGTGAAAATATACTTCAAGTTTTGATGATCAGCATAGATCTCACAAGGTACTCCATGCAAGTAATATTTTTAACTTTTCAGTGCAAAAACCATAACTGCTTGTACTGGGTCATAGGTAGGGTGATTTCTCCCATTAAGGTTGAATGGTCGGGAGGTATAAGCTACCACTTTATCTTCTTGCTAACTTTATAGCTTCCTTCAACAAATTGTCAAGGAAGACGTTATCTTTGAAAAATCCTTCTCAAAACTCGATAATACCCAGCTAAACTCAAATAGTTTCTAGTCTTAGTAACATTGGTGAGCCTTGGGCATTTTGTAACTACTTTCGTCTTTTGCAGATCAACCTTAATCCCTTCCTTTGAAATCACATGTCCCAAAAAACCACTTATTCTAACCATAACTCATGCTTCTTGTATTTGCTATATAATTGGTGCTTCCCAAGGTTTGCAACACCATTCCCAAATGGGTAATGTGTTCATCTCTGTCTTTGGAGTAAATCAAGATATTATCTATAAAAGCCACCACAAACTTATCCAAGTAGGGTCTGAAAACTCTATCCATAAGATCCATAAAGGCTGCAGGGGCATTGGTCAGGCCAAAAGGCATCACGGTGAATTTAAAGCAACGAAACTGGGTCCTAAGTGCGGTTTAGGAAATGCCTTTAGATGTAATCCTAAGTTGATGGTATCCTGATCTCAAATAAATCTTGGAAAAGACTCGTTCTCCGTATAGTTGATCAAATAGATCATCTATTCGGGGCGATGGGTATTTATTTTTAATGGTAATCTTGTTTAGCTCCTTGTAACTGATATAAATCCTCAAGGCTCCATATTTCTTTTTCACAAATAGAACTAGGGCACCCCATAGTGACACACTTGTTCTAATAAATCCCTTCTGTAATAGCTCATCTAACTGAATTTTCAGTTTCTAAGCTCTGTTGGGGCCATATGATGTGGGGCTTTAGAGATGCATTGGGTATCAGGGGTTAATTCAATTTCAAAATCAATTTCTCTTTGTGGAGCAGTCCCAATAACGCTTTAGGGAAATATCTCTAAATTCATAAACCGTAAGGATATCTTTTGCTTCTTCTTCCTATGGTTGAGTGTCAATAGCATAACACCAATACCTAATATATTCTTGACATAATAGCTCACTTGCTTTCATAACAGAGTTTAAAAGATAAGATTTTTCTTTTCTTTTCCCATAAACATATTTCTCTCCCTCGTTCATCCCTCAAAATAACCTTAAGGTCCTCACAATCTATCTTAACCCCAAAAAATACACAACCAACTCATTTCTAGAACGATATCAAAGTCTGACGAGTCAAACTAAATCAAAACTCCAGGGAATACTATCCCACCAATAGTAATTGGGCCAAGTTTATAAGAGTTATGACACTCCACTCTAGGGTCATTGGAAAACTTGATTCTATAATTGGTTTGGGTCTCCTAATTTTCAAGGTTCAGTTGCATGGCATATCGAGTGGATGTAAATGAATGAGTGGCAACTGAATCAACCAATACACAAAATGGCTTTAAAATTAAAAAGAGAGTTCTGGTAACTACCGTACCAGGGGTGACAGCTTCCTTCTTCCTTAACACATAAACCCTTCCTATAGCAGCAGGCCTTGAAGGTGGGAGCCCTTGTCTGCGGCCTTTAATCTTCAGAAGTAGGCAACAATGAGGTGCTCTGGGCTACCACACCACATGCATTTGTTAGTTCCCACTCGACACTCAGAAGCGGTGTGGTTAGTTCTTCCACATTTCCAACAAGACTCTGCTAAGCCTGCTGGATGACTCTTGGGAGGAGTGAGAGCAGACTTCTTCCAGTTTACAATCTCACTCGGAGCTCCTTGCTCAGTCCACTTCCTCTTCTGATTAATCGGGTTCAAGACCCTCAACTTAGTCTTTACTCGTTCCACTTTAGCTACTCGCTTATATAACTCTTGATAGGTAAATATTGGTTAACTAGCTAGCTGGTTGTGAATTTAGGAAGCTAATCCCTCTTCAAATCTCCTCATCTTCAGTCATTCAGGTGACACAAACACTAAAACAAACCTAGATAGTTATGTAAATGTACAAGCATACTGCATCACAGTCATATACCACTTATCTTCAGTTCTTCCAGAAATATACTCTAAATGAAGTCAGGCCTTAGGAGCTTACCCTTAATAGTGTTCAACCAAAAGTCTACTTCCTCAGTCAGGTAAAGATTCCAATATTCCCCTTTTAATCCTTTAGAACCTCCACTGTTGTGAAAATCTTTTCTATCCCTCTAATCGATGCTTCTAGCTCCACTGGATCATGCTTTCCAGCGCATACCTTAGGATTGCATCGCCCATCCTGTCTACTAATTTATTGACTTTACGAGGGATTTCAGTAGGTACCGGGGCTATTCATTTCATAAGCTCAGACACCAAGGTCTGTTAATAGTTGGAGTTCCCATATTGCTAACCAACTCAGGGGGAATTGAGGGCATTCCACTAAGGTTTATTGGGACATTGCACAAAACTTAGTCACCTGACCCCTGACCATAATTTGAATTTTCTTCTATGTGCAATTCTGCCTTGTTTTACAGATATTCTAATATTCTGACTATCCATTCCACTGAGTAATTCAGTCAACGGACCACAACCAACATATAAGATCCACATACACAACAGATACAACTAGCATGGCCTAAGTATTATTAAAATATAATACAAAGCTTCATTATATCATTGCCATAATTGCTTGTGTACATACATATACATGGTTCCACAAAGAATATCACATCTAACTAACTACCCAAGGTCAACCTTTATACCTACTTCCTAACTAAAATACTACTTAGCCCCAATAGACTAAGTCCGCCACATGCACAGAAGTAAGCGAGACTAGTCAACACAATCAGAAAGACCTGTCTAACTATATGTAATATTATAACCTACACAAAATTCATCTATCCAACTAGCTATACTATATACATGTGGGCTTAAAAAGTATTTTATCTAAGAGGTCAACATATAATATAAATCAATCTAATGATCCCTAGTTGGATCGTAATCTAAGTCAGACTCATCCCCAGGCTGCTCGCCCGAGTCAAAAATATTGTCTAAAGCACCAATCTTTGTATCCTCATCATCATGATCAAGCTGATGCTCCTCCATTTCTGGGTCCTTCTCTGAGTCTTCCATGAGGTCACCGTCAAAGCTAAACTGTGGTGTATCAAGGAGATCTATAACAATGTGGACCTTATTTGATCCATTAGATACAAGGATCCCCTCTCTAGGTTCCGATGGTTTTGGGTTGTTAGGCGGCTGAGGATTGCTCGGTGCAGGTGGCGATAGTAGGGAAGATATAAAGTACAATAAAAATATATACTTTAGAATGTCCATGTTATTCCTTCTCGGCTCAAACTCCTCCCTTAATAACAGCTCGGTGATAATGTTAGCCCAAGCCTAACGAAACTGAAATCTAGGTTCGTCCCATCCTAAGGCTCGAGTCATCATAAAGTCATGATATTGGGTCCTAAACTTGATCCAAGGGCCAATTGTAGATAAGGTCCCCAATCGCCTATGTATATGGACCATATATGAAATTCAGAAATGGGGTTTGCATATGCGCTACCACACTAGCATATAGTAAAGAGATGTAAATGGATATAGAAGTACCTGACATCATATGCACTACATATGGATCCATCTAACAAGGAGGAACATAAGTGAAGTACATGGGAGAGTTAAGTAGGTGCTGTCATGAGTCTCTATTGTCATAAATCTCCAACGATATCACACTAACTCTCACTAACCAACTTTCTCACCCTCCAATCTATACTCTCCATACTCCATATCCCATCAAAGAAAATCAACCTAGCTCTGATACCAAATTTATAATGCCCACTAATCAAATATGTTCCATTGTATGCATTCTCCTTAATAAATCCCTGAATTAGGACTAATGAACTCGATGATAGGGGTGTTACCACCGTCTAAAAGGACAAGGCTTGAAGTACGTATATTAGAAATAACATAGCTCGGCATAGGTTCAACAACACACATTCACACAGTATTAAACTGCATACAATCATTTATTAATCCCAAATATGGTTTATACTCCATAGTAAAGTAATTCACCTCATATCTACACCTCTATCCACTGAAGAGTTCAAAATATGGCTCCAAAATATGCATGTACTGTATCATTGATTGATCCCTCCAGATTCCCTTGCTCAACTTATTCTCTTTAGCTGGTTTGCTAGCATGAGGGCAATTCACTAAGCATTTTCCTAAAACAAAACATGACAAATATTTTGAAATGTGAGCCGAAGCTCAGTACAAGCATTCCTGTATTGTTAAATGATCTCTACCTAAATTGTTCATTTTCAGTTAAAACAGTGAAGGAGATGAATATAAACTACAGTTGCTAGTTATTATCTGATAGTAAATCCCTTGATGTTGTTATAATCTACAGATAAGTGTACACCTGCTAAGCCAATCGAGGGACCTAGCCTGGAGCCACGCGGGTAACTGAAGGGCAATGCCTTGTAACTGATAACTAATGGGGTCACTAATAATGTGACAAATCACTAATTAAACTGATTCATTGATGTACTTACCAAAACATTGTAATTTTGATAAATACATGCTGATTTCTAAAGATACAGGTAATGAAAGTATCTTGAGCCTTTTAAATGCAATGTCACTTGATAATACTTATGCATAATGGGAAACGATAGACTAGGCCCCGTTTCTGCTTAAGAAATATAGTTATAGGTAAATGCAATTAGTAAACAACTTTCACTCCCATAATTTATAACTTTATGGAAATTGATTAATAAAAAGGGCATGCATGATCAAATAATTCAATATAAGATAAGTTACACTAAAATGATTTGAAAACCAAATAAGTTAGGGTCATTGAACTCAAAGTGAAACAAGTGGGAGCAAAATAAAACAAAATGAAATATTTGAGGTGATAATGAAAAGACTTTAATGGATATAAATGAAATATGGGTTTTTGATGTTCCTAAAATGAATGATAGAAGGTTTAATGCTAAAAGGGGGATTGTGAGGTTTAGGAATGCTCATATAACCTTAGCTTGTGTCATTGACCTCTTCACTTCTCCAATTTCATTTCCATGCCTATTTAGCTCAGTTTTCCAACCCAAGTAAGCTTCTATACAAAATGAAAGTTATTGAACTCACTAAAATTTGTAAATTCTTTGCAATATCCATAATTATATAGAGACTCCTGATAATATTTGCAAATACTATGATTTCTTTCTTCCCTCATATTACCGCTTGAAGGTCTACTTTAGAAAATCCATATCTTTCAACCCCAAACTCCAATTGAGCTATAAAACCCCAATATGAAAAGCTTAGGAAGTCTTGCAACATTTTCATTCATAGTGAGAAACCCAATTACCATAGCCCAGCCCCTAAAATTGAGTTGAAACACAACTATGCATAGCTCGGATCTGTCCTGTGTAGTCTTAGCAAAATGGCTGTAACATTTTGCACACAACTCGGAATGAAGTGATTCAAAAGGAATTTGAAAGATAACTCATGGATCTATCTACCTACCAAAAATAATAATTTTTTGATGGCCCAAATAGTACCAATTTAATCACAAAGTGACCTCTATTTTAGGTCTAATCACAGCCCTACTGTTTTTGTTTTCCCCCTTCTTTTCACATAATTCCACATGTAAAATCACTCCTTAAAATATTTATAAAGCGTTGTTCCTTATCATTACCTTACAAAGCCATATTACTCAAATTTACTCCATAGTCATCTACATCAAATTGCCAATTCTTCTCTTTTTCAAAATCACTCAAAACACATCTATAAGCTTACTTATTTGCATAAATGAGCAAAATGACCTTTTATAATCAATTGGGGAGGTGTGAATAATCCAACCCTTTATACAAAATCATTTCAAGTGATTCTCCAAATTAAACAAGACATCCAAGATTCATTTCTTTATCAAAGTACATATAAATCATATGGTCGATGCCAAAAATAATCCAAACCATGCATAATCACCAAAACCCTAGCTTATGTCCAACTTAGATTCACCTTTAACTCAGCCAAAACCGCACCAAATATTATCAAATCAAATACAAAACAATCCATAAACATCATTTTAACTTAAGCTTGCATGATCATGAACAACCTCAATCTTTACTTGCTTTCAAGATTAACCAATTAATTAAAACATCAAACTAACACTTGTTCATATCAAGATAACATGATCTATAATCAAGTCCAGTGTAAAATCCAAAATTAAACATGATTTGATTAAGATTTACCTTACTTTAAGCTTGGATTTTGAGAGATGGAGGTGGTGCTTGGGGGTTGTGGGTGGTGGGGGTGGTGGATAGTGGTGCTGGGGTGTTGGAGTGGTGACAGCAACCTTGGGCTGGTGGTAGGCTGGTGGAAACAACCCCAAATATCTGCGAAGCAGCATCAAAGCAAGGGGGGACTAACCATAATAGAGAAAGGAAGAAGAGGAGGAAAATTTTTGTTTTTCTTGCTTGAAATTTTTTTTTTTTTGACTTACTAGAGACTTAGCTAATATTTATGATCCAAAAAGTGACTCTATACTAAACATAATTAGATATAATAATAATAATTAGCCAAATCAAGTGTATAAACTTGTTGGGCCTAAAGTTGGGCTCAAATGAATTGGGCTCGGGGCAAAAATAACATTTTATCGCGATCTAATTTTTGCGTAGCTCAAAATTCGATTTTTGTGATGCTACGAAAAATAATTTATTCTCTTACAGCATATTTATCAGGGTCTACTATCGATTCACCCAAAATGTTATGATAATTAAAACCTGAATTGCAAAATGGGGGCCCAAATGAATTTTTCCCCACTGAAATTATTAAATGTGATAAATAGATGCTCAAAATTAATAGCATCGCTTAATTAAATAAATAAACGTGATTTAGGGTCCTTCTATTACAGCCTTCCCCACTTAAGGAGTTTTATCCTTGAAACTTATGAACTTTGCCGACAAGGTTATCTCAAATAGGTGTGGGTACTTGGCTTTCATTTCTTCCTCAATTTCCCAAGTGGCTTCTGAGGAGGTATGATTTGCTCAAAGTACTTTGATTAAAGGTATCTGCTAGGTGCATAACTCCTTAATCATGCGGTCTAGTATCTGGACTGGATGCTTTCAAGCACTAGACCCTAAATGACCACATTGGGTTTGGTTATGACAGCGTGATTAGGATCTGAAATGTACTGCCTGTGTTGTGAGGTAAGGAGCACGTTGTACATGTGTTTGAGTTATATAAGCAAATCTAGTCGACAAGCTATGGGATTCGATCTTTCAATAAACTTATATGGTCCAATAGATCTTGGCCTCAATTTAGCTCGCAGTTCAACCTCTTACACCCTTAGTTGATAAAACTTTCTGAAAAACCTTATCATCTACCTGAAATTCTAGGGGTCTCCTTTTTTTGTATGTCACCTCATTGAATGTTGAAGAAGATCTTCATGACCCAAAAGATGAGTTTGTCGTCAATGTCTATGTTGTTTTACCCTGATGTTTCTTATAAATTTCTTTGCTAGTATTTTCACCACATCGACTGCTGGGAGTTCTATGCATCTTTTTTTTTTCAAATGCAAATGTTGTCCTAGGTCGCGAAGTACTATAAGCTCCACCATAAAAAAGTGGTTTTCACCAACATGGATTGTTCTGTTCCAATAAATACATTTGCTGTTGGCAAAACCTTATACCAACAGATATTGATCTATTGCTAGACTATTGGTAAAAAGTAGTGATGATGTTAGTTTTACCAATAGATATTGCAATCTACCGCAATTGCTCCTTCATACCAACAGAGTGAATCCGTGGGTGAATGTCATCATGTTACCAATAGAGACATAATATGTTGGTGATGGCAAGTGTTACCATCAGATGCTTCTGTTGGTACTAAATCAACTGACGGCATAAATTATTCACCAATGCATTGTATCTATTGGTAATTCTTTCTTTTTCCCACCTTTTTAACCTTGTCCAACAAGAAGATCTATTGGTGCTACTGTATACTGCCAAAAAAGAATTTTTATTAAGCTGCAATCTATTGGTAATTCAGTTCCTGCACACACCTCATGATTCGAAACATCTACTGCTAATAGCCTATCCATTCAAGTGGAAACTATTTTTTCCAACAAATACATCTACACAAAATCAAACATGTAGGTACAATATTTATCTACAATAGAAGAATCAACTCAAATAAAAGTACAATGTTATTTAAAAGTTTTCAAAAGTGCTGTACATTCACTAAAAGTTCATAACAAATAAGTACATAACTCCAACAATTGCTTCCGTTGAAACTAAAGTCCAAACTATAAGTGTAAACTCATAAACATTACTTAGTCTATCTAAAAGATAAGTCATCACAAAAGCTAACCACATAAGAGAACTCAAACTATGACTCATCATTTTGTTCTTGATTATCTTCTTCTTCGGCATTTTCTTCTTCAAATGCATGGCCATTTTCATTGCTATCATCAATATCCTCAAATGAAGAAAGAACATCCTCCGATATTCCCTATTAAACAAGAACAAAAGTATAAATCTTAAGAAGAAGTAATAAAGAATATTTATAATCATCTAATGGCATTTTCCCTTAATAATATGATGTCAAATTTATCATTAAAAATAAACAAAAATATACAAGTTATCAAACACATTCCAACCAAATTAACTTTTCATGTAAACCTCTAATCACACTTTCTTCCCTCCACCTCCTCATGGCAAGAGATGTAATAAATTGCATTGCAACAAATTAATTTCAATAGAAATGAAATGTACAAGACCATCTTAAATTGAAAAAGTTTACCAGCAAGATAGTTAAATTAACTCCTCTGCACTCACTTTATATATGGGCACTCGCCCAGAGTATACTGAACATTAAAGTTCAATAATAATGAAGGAAATAAAAGATACAACTGGAAGCCAAATTATACAAGGTCGAAGATCTAAATCTAAGCATACCACATATAAACTTTATATATGGGCACTATGTCTAGTTCATCAAGAAAATGTATGAAGCCAAAGAAAGTTCCCCAACTTCAAAATATACCCAGCTCATCAAGAAAATCCACATCGCATGAATAAAATATATAGCACAAGTCAATGCCTACTAAAGACATGCATATCACAAATAAGACTTTCTGAGACAAAGACCATTACTCTGGCCACTAGCTTAAAAAACAATTAAGTACCACAGAAATCTCAGTAATGAAATAAATAATAAAATATCTCATATAGGAATACCTGATGCTTCAAAAGCACTTTCACCAAATTGATGATATATCCAAGTTTATTCTCCAAATGTTCAATCTTCTCTTGACTTTCTTGTTGCTCTTGCTCGATTTTCCTTCTTTTAGTTCGTTCTTCCTCTAAAGCGCACCTTTTAGAAGTTGAACGAGGAACTTTGCCCCTAATGCCAAAGGTCTTAGCATAACCATCCTTATCTTCTCCAACAATTTTTTTGAAAATTTCATCTCGAGTAGCATCATCACATGAATCTTCTTCAAAGCGAGATATAACTCATTTTCAATTGCTTCCTATCATGTTACACATTTGTAAAAGGAAATAAGATGAATAAGAAAATTAAATAAAAATAAACACTCATACCTTTGCGCTAGCTGAAGCATCATCAAGTTTTGTAGCTTTCTTTGGTTATATGGGCGACAATTTGACACTACGTACCAAAATAAAGCCTGTAAATTAGAAAAATCTGATTAATACAGGTACGTGTATAACCACCCAAAACCCGATAGGCATATGTATGACTTTTGAAAATCGATATCAGTGCACCATGGCTTAAACCTATCACATGCCCATCCCAACTGGTGACTAGTGCAACACAACAAATCTACCTCCAATCCACCCTTTTCTCTCTATTTCGCCCTCCTTTTTTTTTTTGTTGATGGAGCCTAATGCCATCAACTATGGGCGCATAATCTTCTTCCGCATGCTGGATGGCATGCAGGTTGAATGTACAACCTTCATTCTCATGTCTAAACAGCAAGTAACATCAGAATATATTGAGTGGAACATATTATGAGTTGAACTGTTAATGATAAAGAATAATCCTGAACAACTAAAATAGCAAAAACAGGATGCAAATCGATCTAGAAACCATTACCAATGTACAAGTGTACAACCTTATTGCAGGCGTCCTACGATTTGTTTCAAATAAGAAAACGTAATGGCCAGGGAAGGAAACATAAAAGAGAATTTGCAAACAAAAAAGACACATTGGCCTCGAATAATCTCATCAGCAATTTAGTGCTTACCTAAATGCAGATTACTCACAAATGCTTTAGGAATTTGCCAGCACTATCGAAAGAAACACTGGCCACTAATGATGCAAGGAGATGAACACCAAGAAACTAACCAAAGTAATACACAACAATATAGCATCACCACCCAACAATAAACACCACGTTGCATAGCTAAGCCTAATGTATGACGCCTAATAATATCACAGTAACATAGTCGTAGCTCTATGACCATTGATACAGCCATTCAACACATATTGCCATCATAGTAACATATTCTTAGAGGGAGCAGTTGCAACATCTGACAAACACAATGCAGGATCATACGACCCAAAAAGGCTACCTGGAACATTGTTAAATAGATAACACAAGTGTTTCATTCAACAGCTATCTGCAGCAAGGTCTCACAGGATAAAGCTTAAAGTCTAAGTGTAACTGTCACATAGACACGTTATGTTGTCCTTAGAGCACTTTATACTATAATAGCACAATACAAAATTTACCCCCTCAAAAAAGGGGAAAAGGAGAAGGAAAAGAGACAAAAGAGAATTAGGGAATAGGAATTCCTTACTAATTAACCTACAAGTGCACCCACCACATATCATTTTATGTTATTAGCAGTAGATACGTATGAAATAGTCCATCATTTACCATATTCTGAGAAGGGCCTCCACCTTATGGACTTGCTTGCACCCCACACTTGTTTGCATCACCCAAACAGCACCACAATACAGTAGAAAACATGGTTAAATGCATATAAAGCTAGCTTAGAGTGGAACACAACAACATCATACAATCAATAAACAGAAAATAGCAACATACCTGCACAACTCCACAAAGGGATGTTGAAACCTTGGAAAGTCAAGATCCTCATTCAACTATGAAATAGAAGGGGAAAATATACAAATGAATATATAAAGTACTCGAGTACTGAGAATCTATAAAGGAAACAACACAGCCAAGAAAATAACCTGCTGCTACATGCCATCATATAATCTCCCATTATCATGAAAACCGAGCTACATTTTCATTTTCATATAGAGTCAAAGTAACATATATAAAAACAGACAGACAGACAAATAGACAGACAGACACAGAGAGAGAGAGAGAGAGAGAGAGAGAGAAAGAGATCTCCAGACATGGTAACACATCTTAGTAGAAAACCTTAAGAGGTCAATAAACCACTTATAATGGGAAACTGTGATTCACCAACAATTATCCCCGTATTCTGTATCCTTGCTGAACCTAAAAATCGACAACAGTGCATACGATATTGCCATCTGCTGCTAAAAACTAGCAACATTAACCAGTTCTAATAAGATCATTCCAACTTTTATTTTGCTATTAAGCCACATGACCAACATGAACCAGTTTGAATATATAATTTTAAATTCATATATTGCTACAACAAGCAGGGACAGTGACCAGCCTGTTTAAGATGTTTGACTGGGAAAGAACGGCTACAAGCATACAACTGTAGAAGTGAGCAGCAGAACAGAAAATGAAAAAGGATGCACGCAAAGGACAATTCGACAACACTAATGCAAATGACACCACAACTTAACAGCTATTGACACGCTACACCAAAACAGAAAAATAGCAGTACACGCTAGCTCCAGAATAGAAATTATGGAACAAAAATACAAGTAGGGCACAACTTTGTAGCATATAATCAAAACGATCAGTCGTACAGCTTTAGAAATATCATGAACAACATCCTCAAAGCTGTTAGCTGCAAAATACCTGAAAGCTTGAGATGTTTTCAGCTTGGAGGCCATGATAATGAAGAAACGCATTCCAGTACACCTTATGGTAGCAATCTCCTGCAAAAATAATGACATTTAACATATTAAAAATGTGTAAAGATCCAAAGAACCAAATTATAAGAAAAAACGCAACAAAGAGAAGGAACACCAATAGTTTTCATCTCACTCTATAACAGTCTCTCAAGATCTAATCAAAACATACACTATGGAAAGTTTCAAGGTATATACAAGAGTTGCTTCAGCCTTCAAATAAACTGCAGAAGACGAGCAGTATGAATTGGACATGTGGACCCATCAAACAGCTAAGTAGAACATGAGCATTATCCATAGAATAACATGAAAAAAAAGAAAAGATGCTACTTCACACCTATCACAAAGACGGTGCCTCACTACCAAAGAAAGTCAGATCTGCCATTTGCTTAGTTAAGATGCACATTCTACTCCAAATTGCATTGTAATCAACTACCACCAAACACGGGAGTAGAATGGGCCCTTCGGCACACCATGTCTTCTAATGCTTGTCCACATCTGTAAGAGGAGAGGACACAATAGTAAACACAATTCCAATATAGGATAAATCACCCACAAAACCTTGCCAACTGTGAACAATTGCTTAACACCACCACCACCACATCATGAAGGCAGCATGATCAAATTGCCTTGGCACTGCACTCCTTGCACCAATCCTCAAGTGGAAGGTCAAGAACCTATATTAATCGGATTTTTCTAATTTATGGGTTTTATTTTGGTATGTAGTGTCGAATTGTCACCCATGTAACCAATATCTGCGTACACGTTATATGTAATTGGTAATTTCAAGCAACTATTAAAATTTATGTCAAGAAAGGCTTGCGAAAATTAAATTTGTAAAAAAACAATTAACCCATCCCATGATTTAGTCCACCGTATAATATATTTACCACCCATGATTTAGTCCTCCATATACTGTATATATTCTCAAACCAGCAGCTAGCTAGTTAGATCCCATATATCTTGCATTACTTCAATCGATCTCAATCAAATCCTAAAGATTCAAATCCAACGTATGCATACTTTTCAGCTAAATACAGAATTACAACATTTTATTTGATATGATACAAAATGGTGGAAAGTTTCTAACTGTACTCTACATCCAAGATATATATATATGTATGTATGTATGTGTGTGTGTGTATATATATATATATATGTGTGTGTGTGCGCGCGCGCAAGCGCGCGTGCGCGTATATATATATATATATGTCTCTCTCTCTCTCTCTCTATATATATGTATATAAGTAAAATCTACAAAACTTTTTTTACATTAGATTTCTATAAATTAACTTAATGTCCTAAAAGTTGTCTTGTATGCAAACAGAGTATAACACAGATGTCTCTAGTATAAATTAAAACAGAGTATAAACAGAGTATAAATTAACACAATGTTCTAAAACCTTTACATTCTCACGTTGTCTTTAGTGCAAATTAAAACAGAGTATAAACAGAGCATAAACTGCAGGCTTTTCTAAGGTGTATTTCTGATACATGCCATATATCATATATAAGAAATTCCAATAAAAACAAAACATTTCCATATGCACTGACAAAATTGTGCCTAAGTAGAGCATCCAGGAGTCAGCACCGAGCCTGTTCAGTTCAACTTTATTTATCTAGATTTGAGATAACTTGATTTATTCAAATTTCATATTAGATTGCCTATTCCAATTCATCCAATGCATAACACACTATTACATTCAACTAAAATCACATCTTTTATAACCAGCCAAAAATATTACATCTTTTATAAAGATATTCCAATTCACCCAATCCCTCAAATCTCTTAAATAGGAGGTGATTCCTTAAATAATGGGTGAGTTCTGATCATGGTGAATTCACATAACCCCAAGACACTTCCAAAACCCCAAATTATAATCAAAGCACGACAAAGAAGACCAGATTATAAATTCTTCTCAACTAGCAGACCACAAATGACCAAAATCCCAAATTGGTTCATCAATGTAAGAGAACCACAATTAGTATTATAAGAATTCAAACCACAGAGCAAAAATTTAATAATTCACAAACCTAACAAATGCAAACCACAGAGCAAAAATTGAGAAAATTCAAACCAATTCAGAGTAGTTCATCATTATAAGAATGATAAATTCAACCCTAATTCAAGGGAATTTTGAAAACAAATTACCTTAAGGGAATTGCAAATTCAACACTATTATTCGTTGTTGTTGCGTTTAAACTCGATTTCGAGTATCAAACCCTCGTTTTTCCGGCCAACGGTGCTGGAAAGGGGCTACAAGTACATAATTGAGTGAGAATTAGAACCTTGGAAAAGATTTAAAGAGTAAAGAAATTAGAGCACCTAAAGGGAATTCAAACAATCTGGAAGAAAGAGGAGAGTTACCTGCACAAATCGAGAATTGAACAAGGAAGAGAGGATGCAAGTAGAAGCCAGACGTGAAGAAGAAGCGAAGAAGCAGTGAAGATGAAAACCAGATGCAAGCAGTGAAGACAGAAACCAGATGGAAGCCAAACGCGAAGCCAGAAGCAAGCATCAATTGGGAAGATGGAGAAGGCAACGTTCGAACAGCGTGCTGTCGGTTTTACCGGGCCTTTTATGTAAAGCTAGCTAGGTCTTAATTGTATGTTTTTTAAAGTTTTTTTTTTGGATAGAGTTTTGAAAGTGTTATTAGTATAGTGGTCTCTTTTTTAAAAAAGTTATTTAATTTTTTCCGCGATAATCTGCTCGTGTA
This sequence comes from Carnegiea gigantea, assembly GCA_029747015.1. Taxonomy (NCBI): domain Eukaryota; kingdom Viridiplantae; phylum Streptophyta; class Magnoliopsida; order Caryophyllales; family Cactaceae; genus Carnegiea; species Carnegiea gigantea. Next base: position 11,954 of record JAKOGI010003600.1, on the reverse strand, counting down.
ATACCAACAGAAGTTTTTATAAAAGTTGAGTACATTGTTATTGTGATCACAATGCCAACAGAAAATTTGAGTGTTAGTAATATAGTAATAATACCAACAGATAATTTTGTATTTGTTGGAAATGTTATGACCCTCCTTCCCTCCAAAACTCAAAACTTTGATATTAACAAACAGTCTAGTCTGATGCAAAAAACTTAGTTTTACCAACAGAAAGTGTAATTTATCACTAAACATCTGTTGGTAAAAGCCACTTTTTTTGTAGTGCTCAAACTCAAAGGAGTTGGATTCATTGATATTTTTAGATGCTTGCCCATGTGAGACCAATTGAATATCCAAGTTCTCAAGCCCTCTCAAGAGGTTCAACTGAGTGATGGTTACAGTGTTAAGGGTATCTCGTGCCTTCCTTATCAGGGCATCTGCCACATTATTTGCCTTTCCTGAGTGATATTGGATCTGCTAGTCGTAATCTTTATATCTTTAAGCAATTCTAGTTAACGCCTTAGTCTCAGATTAAGCTTCTTGTGAGTGAAAATATACTTCAAGCTTTGATGATCAATATAGATCTCACAAGGTACTCCATATAAGTAATATTTTTAACTTTTCAGCGCAAAACCACAACTGTTTGTACTGGGTCATGGGTAGGGTGATTTTTCCCACAAAGGTTGAACTATCGGGAGGTGTAAGCTACCACTTTGTCTTCTTGCCAACTTTGTAGCTTCCTTCAACAAATTGTCAGGGAAGATGTTATCTTTGAAAAATCCTTCTCAAAACTTGATCATACCCAGCTAAACTCAAACGATTTCTAGTCTCAGTAACATTGGTGAGCCTTGGGCATTTTGTAACTACTTTCACCTTTTGCAGATCAACCTTAATCCCTTCCTTTGAAACCACATGTCTCGAAAAACCACTTCTTCTAACCATAACTCACGCTTCTTGTGTTTGCTATATAATTGATCCTCCCCCCAGGTTTGCAACACCATTCTCAAATGGGTAATGTGTTCATCTCTGTATTTGGAGCAAATCAAGATATCATCTATAAATGCCACCACAAACTTATCCAAATAGGGTCCGAAAACTATATTCATAAGATCCATAAAGGCCAGGGGGGCATTGGTCAGGCCAAAAGGCATCACGGTGAATTTATAGCAACCAAATCGGGTCCTAAGTGCGCTTTGGGAAATGTTTTTAGATATAATCCTAAGTTGATGGTATCCTGATCTCAAATAAATTTTGAAAAAGACCCCGTCTCCTTGTAGTTGATCAAATAGATCATCTATCTGGGGCGATGGGTATTTATTTTTAATGGTAATCTTATTTAGCTCCTTGTAAGCGATATACATCCTCAAGGCTCCATATTTCTTCTTCACAAATAGAACTAGGGCACCCCATGGTGACACACTTGGTCTAATAAATCCCTTCTGTAATAGCTTGTCTAACTGAATCTTCAGTTTTCTAAGCTCTGTTAGGGCCATACGATATGGGGCTTTAGAGATGCATTGGGCATTAGGGATTAATTCAATCTCAAAATCAATTTCCTTTTGTGAAGCAGTCCCAATAACCCTTTAGGAAAATATTTCTAAATTCAAAAACCACAACGATATCTTTTGCTTCTTCTTCTTGTGGTTGAGTGTCAATAGTATAACACCAATATCCAATGTATTCTTGACATAAGAGCTCACTTGCTTTCATAATAGAATTTAAAAGACAAGATTTTTCTTCTCTTTTCCCATAAAACATATTTCTCTCCCTTGTTCATCCCTCAAAATAACCTTAAGGTCCTCACAATCTATCTTAACCCCATAAATACACAACCAACTTATGTCCGGAATGATATCAAAGTCTGATGAGTCAAATTGAATCAAAACTTCAGGGAATACTATCCCACCAATAGTAATTGGGCCAAGTTTATAGGAGTTAAGACACTCCACTCTAGGGTCATTCGGTAACTTGATTCTATAATTGATTTCTGTCCCCTTATTTTCAAGGTTCAGTTGCATGGCATATCTAGTGGATGCAAACGAATGAGTGGCAACTGAATCAACCAATACACAAAATGGCATTGAAATTAAAAACGGAGTTCGAGTAACTACCGTACCAGATGTGCCAGTTTCCTTCTTGCTCAACACATAAACCCTTTGGGAGCCCTTGTTTACAGCCTTCAATCTTTAGAAGTAGGCAACAATGAGGTGCTCTGGGCTACTGCACCACATACATTTGGTAGTTCCCACTCAGCACTCAGAAGCGGTGTGGTTAGTTCTTCTACATTTCCAACAGGACTCTGCTAAGCCTGCTGGATCACTATTGGGAGCAGTGAGTGCAGACTTATTCCAATTTATAATCTCACTCGAAGCTCCCTGCTCAATCCACTTCCTCTTTTGATTAATTGGGTTTAAGACCCTTAACTCAGTCTTTACTCGTTTCACTTCAGATGCCCGGTTATATAACTCTTGATAGGTAAAGATTGGTTGATTAGCTAGCTGGTTGTGAATATAAAAAGCTAATTCCTCTTCAAATCTCCTCATCTTCAGTCATTCAGGTGGCACAAACTCCAAAACAAACCTGGATAGTTATGTAAATTTCCTAGCATAGTGCATCACAGTCATATACCACTCATCTTCAGTTCTTCCAGAAATCTACTCTAAGTGAAGTCAGGACCTAAGAGCCTTAATAGTGTTCCACCAAAAATCTACTTCCTCAGTCAGGTAAAGATTCTAATATTCCCCTTTTTATCCTTTAGAACCTCCACTATTGTGAAAATCTTTTCTATCCCTCTAATCCATGCTTATAGCTCCACTAGGTCATAGTTTCCATCATATACCTTAGGGTTGCATTACCTGTCCTGTCTACTAATTTATTGACTTTATGAGGGATTTCGAAAGGTACCGGGGCTATTCATTTCATAAGCTCAGACACTAAGATCTGCTAATAGTTGGAGTTCTCATATTACTAACCAACTCAGGGGGAATTGAGGGCATTCCACTAAGGGTTGTGGGGACATTACACAGAACTTGGTCACCTGACCCCTGACTGTAATCTTAATTTTCTTCTATGTGTAATTCTGCCTTATTTTACACATATTTTGATATTCTGACTATGCATTCAGCTGAGTAATTCAGTCAAGCGACCACAACTAACACATAAAATACACATATACAACAGATACAACTAGCATGGCCTAAGTATTATTAAAATATAATACAAAGCTTCATTATATCATTGCCATAATTGCTCATGTATATACATATACATGGTTCCACAAAGAATATCACATCTAATTGACCACCCAAGGTCAACCTTTACACCTACCTCCTAACTGTTAGCCCCAATAGACTAAGTCTGCCCCATGCCCAGAAGTAGGCAAGACTAGTCAACACAATCAGAAAGACCAATCTAACTATATGCAATATCATAACCTGCACAAAATTCATCTATCTAACTAGCTATACTATATACATGTAGGCTTAAAAAGTAATTTATCTTAGATGTCAATATATAATATAAATCAATCTAATGATCCCTAGATCGATCTTAATCTAGGTAAGACTCATCTCCAAGCTCCCCGCTCAAGTCAAAACTATGTCTAAAGCACCAATCTTTGTATTCTCATCATCATGATCAAGCTGATGCTCCTCCATTTCTGGGTCCTTCTCTGAGTCTTCTATGAGGTCACCATTAAAGCTAAACTATGGCGTATTAGGGAGATCTATAACAATGTGGACCTCATTTAATCCATTAGATACAAGGATCTCCTCTCTAGGTTCCGATGGTTTTGGGTTGTCAGGCAGTTGAGGATTACTCGACATAAGTGGCGATGGTGAGGAAGATATAAAGTATAATGAAAATATATGCTGTAGAATGTCCATATTATTCCCTCTCGGCTCAAACCCCTCCCTTAGCAACAGCTTGGTGATAATGTTAGCCCAAGCCTCGCGAAACTGAAATCTAGATTCATCCCATCCCAAGGCTCGAGTCGTCATAAAGTCATGATATCGGATCCTAAACCCAACCCAAGGGCTAGTTGTAGATAAGGTCCCCAATAGCCTACGTATATGGACCATATATGAAACTCAGAAATGGGGTTTGCATATGTGCTACCACAACAGCATATAGTAAAGAGATGTAAATGGCTACAGAAGCACCTGACATCATATGCACAACATATGGATCTATCCAACAAGGAGGAACATAAGTGAATAACATAGGAGAGATAAATAGGTATTTCTGCTGTCATAAGTCCCTAATGTCATAAATTTCCAATGATATCACACTAACCCTCACTAACCAACTTTCTCACCCTCCAATCTGTACTCTCCATACTCCATATCCCATTAAAGAAAATCAACCTGGCTCTGCTACCAAATTTGTAATGCCTCCTAATCAAACATGTTCCACTGTACGCGTTCCCCTTAATAGATCCCTGAATTAGGACTAATAAACTCGATGATAGGTGCGTTACTGCCATCCAAAAGGACAAGGCTTGAAGTACGTATAATAGAAATAATATAGTTAGGCATAGCTTCAACCACACACATTCACACATTATTAAACTGTTTACAATCAATTGTTAATCCCAAATATGGTTTATACACAATAGTAAAGTAATTCACGTCATAATCTACACCTCCATCCACTAAAGATTTCAAAATACGGCTCCAAAATCATGTACTATATCATAGATTGATCCCTCTCGATTCCCTTGCTCAACTTATTCTCTTCATCTGGTTTGCTGGCATGAGGGTGATTCACTGAGTATTTTCCTAAAACAAAATATGAAAAACATTTCGAAATATAAGCCGAAGCTTAGTACATTTATTCCTATATTGTTAAATGATCTTTGCATAAATTGGTTGGGCGTCCGCTTTGTAATTTATTTTAAGTTAAAATAGTGAATGAGATAGATGTAAACTGCAATTGCTAGTTATTATCTGATGGTGAACCCCTTGATGTTGTTATGATCTACAGATAGGCTTACATGTGCCAAGCCGATTGGGGGACCTGGCCTAAAGCTGCACGGGTTACAGAAGGGCAATGCCCTGTAATTGATAACTGATAGGTTCACTAATTAGGTAACAAATTACTGATTAAACTGATTCATTGATGTACTTATCAAAACATTATAATTTTGATAAATACATGCTGATTTCTAAAGATACAGGCAATAAACGTGCCTGAAGTCTTTAAAATGCAATGTCACTTGATAATACTTATGCACAATGGGAAACAATAGACTCGGCCCCATTTCTACTTAAGAAATATAGTTATAGGTAAACGCAATTAGTAAACAACTCTTACTCCCATAATTTATAACTTTATAGAAATTGATTAATAAAAAGGACATCCATAATCAAACAATTCAATATACGATAAGTTACACTAAAATGATTTGAAAACCAAATAAGTAAGGATCATTGAACTTGAAGTGAAACAAGTTGGAGCAAAATAAAACAAAATGAAATATTTGAGGTGATAATGAAAAGAATTTAATGGATATAAATGAAACATGAGTTTTTGATGTTTCTAAAATGAATAATAGAAGGTTTAATTCTAAGAGGGGTGTTGTCAGGCTCAGGAATGCTCATATAACCTTAACTTGTGTCATTAACCTCTTCACTTCTCCAATTTCATTTCCATGCCCATTTAACTCGGTTTTTCAACCCAAATAAGCTTCTATACAAAATGAAAGTTGTTGAACTCACTAAAATTTGTAATTTCTTTGCAATATCCATAATTATGTATAGACTCCTGACAATATTTCTAAATGCCATGATTTCTTTCTTCCCTCATATTACCATTTGAAGGTCTATTTTAGAAAATCCATATCTTTCAACCCAGAACTCCAATTGAGCTATAAAATCCTAATATGAAAAGCTTAGGAAGTCGTGTAACATTATAATGCAAAACCCAATTGCCACAACACAGCCCCTAAAATTGAGTTGAAACACAACTGTACATAGCTCGGATCTGTCATGTGCAGTCTTAGCAAAATGGCCATAACTTTTTGTACACAACACGGAATGAAGTGACTCAAAAGGCATTTGAAAGATAACTCATGGATCTATCTAGTCATCAAAAATAATAATTGTTTGATGGCCCAAACAGCACTAGTTTAATCGTAAAATGACCTTTGTTTCAGGTCCATTCACAGCCCTGCTATTCTTTTCCCCCCCCTTTTTTTCCATAGAACTCCAAATCTAAAATCACTCCTTAAAATCATTTAACAAAGAGGTTGTTCCTTATCATCACCTTACAAAGCCAGATTACTCAAATTTACTCCATAATCATTTACATCAAATTTTCAATTCTTCTCTTTTTCAAAATCACTCAAAACACATCCATAAGCTTACTTATTTGCATAAATGAGCAAAATGACCTTTTATAATCCATTGGGGAAGTTTCAATAATCCAATCCTTTATATAAAATATTCTCAAGTGATTTTCTAAATTAAACAACAAATCCAAGATTCATTTCTTTATCCAAGTATGTACAAATCATATGTTTGATGCCAAAAACAATCCAAATCATGCATAATCACCAAAACACTAGCTTATCTCCAACTTAGATTCACCTTTAACTCATCCAAAACCACACCAAAGATTACCAAATCAAATATAAAACAATCCATAAATATCATTTTAACTTAAGCTTGCATGATCATGAACAACCTCAATCTTTACTTGCTTTCAAGATTAACCAATTAATTAAAACATCAAACTAACACTTGTTTATATCAAAATAACATGATCCATAATCAAGTCCAACATAAAAATCCAAAATTAAATATGATTTGGTTAAGATTTACCTTACTTTAAGCTTGGATTTTGAGAGACGAAGGTGGTGTTTGGGGGTTATGGGTGGTGGGTGGTGCCTAGTGGTGCTAGGGTGTTGGAGGTGGTGGTAGCAACCTTGGGCTTGCAGTAGACTAGTGAAAACATCCCCAAATAGCTGCAAAACAGCATCAAAACAAGGGGGGCTGACCATAAGATAGAGAAGAAGAAGCGGAAGAAAATTTGTGTTTTGCTTGCTTGAAGATTTTTTTTTTTGACTTACTAGAAACTTGACTGATATTTATGCTCTAAAAAGTGACTCTATGCTAAACATAATTAGATATAATAATATTAATTAGCCAAATCAAGTGTATAAGCTTGTTGGGCCTAAAGTTAGGCTCGAATGAATTGGGCTTGGGGCAAAAATAACACTTCATTACGATCAAATTTTTGCATAGCTCAAAATTAGATTTTTGCGATGCTACGAAAAATAATTTAATCTAGGTCAGACTCATCTCCAGGCTCCCCGCCTGAGTCAAAACTATTGTCTAAAGCACCAATCTCTGTATTCTTATCATCATGATCAAGCTAATGCTCCTCCATTTCTAGGTCCTTCTCTGTGTCTTCCATGAGGTCACCATCAGAGCTAAACTATGGTGTATCAGGGAGACCTGTAATAATGTGGACCTCATTTGATTCATCAGATATAAGGATCCCCTCTCTAGGTTTCGATGCTTTTGGGTTGTCAGGCGGCTGAGAATTGCTCTGTGTAGGTGGCGATAGTGGGGAGGATATAAAGTATAATGAAAATATATACTGTAGAAGGTCCATGTTATTCCCTCTCAGCTCAAACTCCTCCCTTAATAATAGCTCGATGATAATGTTAGCCCAAGCCTCGCGAAACTGAAATCTAGGTTCATCCCATCCTAAGGCTCGAGTCACCATAAAGTCATGGTATCAGATCCTAAACTCGACCCAAGGGTCAATTGTAGATAAGGTTCGCAATAGCCTATGTATATAGACCATATATGAAACTCAGAAATGGGGTTTGCATATGAGCTACCACACTAGCATATAGTAAAGAGATGTAAATGGCCACAAAAGTGCCTGACATCATATGCACTACATATGGTTCCATCCAACAAGGAGGAACATAAATGAAGAACATAAGGGAGATAAACAGGCATTTTTGCTGTCATAAGTCTCCAATGTCATAAATCTCCAACGATATCATAATAACCCTCACTAACAAACTTTCTCACCCTTCAATCTCTACTCTCCATACTCCATATCCCATCGAAGAAAATTAACCTGGCTCTGATACCAAATCTGTAATGCCCCCTAATCAAACATGTTCCACTATATGCATTCTCCTCAATAGATCCCTGAATTAGGACTAATAAACTCGATGATAGAGGCGTTACCGTCGTCCAAAAGGGCAAAGCTTGAAGTATGTATGTTAGAAATAACATGGTTAGGCTTAGGTTCAACCACACACATTCAACATTATTAAACCATATACAATCAATTGTTAATCCCAAATATGGTTTATACACCATAGTGAAGTAATTCACCTCATAATATACATCTCCATCCACTAAAGATTTCAAAATATGGCTCCAAAATATACATGTAGTATATTATTGATTGATCCCTCCAGATTCCCTTGCTTAACTTATTCTCTGTAGCTAGTTTGCTAGTATAAGGGCGATTCACTGAGCATTTTTCTAAAACAAAACATGAAAAACATTCCAAAATGTGAGCTGCAGCTCAGTATATGTATTCCTATATTGTTAAATGATCTCTCCATAAATTGGTTGGGCGCCCGCTTAACAATTCATTTTAAGTTAAAATAGTGAATGAGATGAATGTAAACTGCAATTGCTAGTTATTATCTGATAGTGAACCCATTGATATTGTTATGATCTATAGATAGGTGTACAGCTGCCAAGCCGATCGGAGGACCTAGCTTGAAGTCATGTGGGTAACTGAAGGGCAATACCCGGTAACTGATAACTGATGGGGTCACTAATTATAAGACAAATCACTGATTAAACTGATTAATTGATTTACTTATCAAAATATTATAATTTTGATAAATACATGCAGGTAATGAATGCGCCTGAAGTCTTTAAAATGCAATGTCACTTGATGATACTTATGCACAATGGGAAACGGTAGACTTGGCCCCGTTTCTACTTAAGAAATATAGTTATAAGCAAATGCAATTAGTAAACAACTTTCACCCCCATAATTTGTAACTTTATGGAAATTGATCAATAAAAAAGGGCATCCATGATCAAGCAATTCAATATAAGATAAGTTGCACTAAAATGATTTGAAACCAAATAAGTTAGGGTCATTGTACTCAAAGTGAAACAAGTTGGAGCAAAATAACACAAAATGAAATATTTGAGGTGATAAAGAAAAGACTTTAATAGATGTAAATGAAATATGGGTTTTTGATGTTTCTGAAATGAATAATAGAAGGTTTAATTCAAAGAGGGGTGTTGTGAGGCTCAAGAATGCTCGTATAACCTTAGCTTATGTCATTAACCTCTTCACTTCTCCAATTTCATTTCCATGCCCATTTAATTCGATTTTTCAACCCAAGTAAGCTTCTATACAAAATTAAAGTTGTTAAACTCACTAAAATTTGTAATTTCTTTGCAATATCCATAATTATGTAGAGACTCCTAATAATATTTTCAAATGCTATGATTTCGTTCTTCCCTTATATTATCATTTGAAGGTCTATTTTAGAAAATTTATATCTTTCAACCCCAAACTCCAATTGAGCTATAAAAGCCCAATATGAAAAACTTAGGAAGTCGTGCAACATTTTTATTCATAGTGCAAAACCCAATTACTACAACACGGCCTCTAAAATTGAGTTGAAACATAACTGTGCACAGCTCAGATCTATCCTATGTAGTCTTAGTAAAATGGTCATAACTTTTTGCACACAATACAGAATGAAGTGATTTCAAAGGCATTTGAAAGAAAACTCATAGATCTATCTACCCACCAAAAATAATAATTTTTTAACGGCCTAAACATTCCCAGTTTAATCACAAAGTGATCTCTGTTTCAGGCCTGTTCACAGCCTTGCTATTCTTGTTTTCCCCCTTGTTTTCACAGAATTCCACATCTAAAATCACTCCTTAGAATCATTGAACAAAGTGTTGCTCCTTATCATTACCTTACAAAGCCATATTACTCAAATTTACTCCATAATCATCTACATCAAATTTTCAATTCTTCTCTTTTTCAAAATCACTCAAAACCCATTCATAAGCTTACTTATTTGCATAAATGAGCAAAATGACCTTTTATAATCTATTGGGGAAGTTTCAATAATCCAACCCTTTATAAAAATCATCTCAAGTGATTTTTCAAATTAAACAACACATCCAAGATTCATTTCTTTATCAAAGTATGTACAAATCATATGCTTGATGCCAAAAATAATCCAAACCATGCATAATCACCAAAACCCTAGCTTATCTCCAACTTGGATTCACCTTTAACTCATCCAAAACCACACCAAAGATTATCAAATCAAATACAAAACAATCCATAAACTTCATTTTATCTAAGCTTGCATGATCATGAACAACTTCAATCTTTACTTGCTTTCAAGATTAACCAATCAATTAAAACATTAAACTAACACTTGTTTATATCAAGATAACATGATCCATAACCAAGTCCAACATAAAAATTCAAAACTAAACATGATTTGGTTAAGATTTACGTCACTTTAAGCTTGGATTTTGAGAGATGGAGGTGGTGTTTGGTAGTTGTGGGTGGTAGGAGTGGTGGCTAGTGGTGCTGGGGTGTTGGAGGTGGTGGCAGCAACCTTGGGTTGTTGGTGCGCTGGTGGAAACAGCCCCAATTAGCTGTAAAATAGCATCAAAATAAGGGACGCTAACCATAAGAGAGAGAGGAAGAAGAGGAGGAAAATTTATGTTTTACTTGCTTGAAGATTTTTTTTGACTTACTAGAGACTTGGCTTGTATTTATGCTCCAAAAAGTAACTTTATGCTGAACATAGTTAGATATAATAATAATAATAATTAGCCAAATCAAGTGTATAAACTTTTTGGCCCTAAAGTTGGGCTGAACTGAATTGCGCTCGGGGCAAAAATAACACTTCATTGCGATCCAATTTTTGCATAGCTCAAAATTAGATTTTTGTGATACTACGAAAAATAATTTAATCTCTTAAACTATATTTCTCAGGGCCTACTGTCGATTCACCCAAAATGTTATGATAATTAAAACCTAAACTGCAAAATGGGGGCCAAATGAATTTTTCCCAACTGAAATGATTAAATGTGAGAAATAGGTGCTAGAAATTAATAACATCGCTTAATTAAATAAATAAACATGATTTAGAGTTGGGCTATTACAGAAGGCCATCTCAGTCAATCCCCTTTTCACTTAGATTTCATCAATTATTGGTTAGTTTGTTAATCTTTTATCATGTATGAGTAGTTTTCTTTAGTTTAGGGATTTAGTAGTTTGTGGAATTGTTATTGGATCATGTTTTAATCTATACTATTTTGCTTATCTTCATGATTGGTTTGATTTTATTTTGTCAAGTGTTTGGATTGTTGTGAGCTGAATTGTGGCCGAAATTTGCTTGCACGCCTTGAAACAAATGAATGAAAAACTGAAAGGTGACATTTCGTTGTTGGACTACCTGATAAGACCTAACGTAACTTCGCCTCGAAAAAGCGATTTATATGTTAGGAGGTCTAGTAAGTAATCGAAGACTTTGAACTTGAATTAAAGCAAATTAGTTCGAAAGAATGACTTTTACTTAGTGTAGGCAAATTTAGTTGATTTCAAAAGAATAGACTGAGTCTTTTTGAAGAGATTACAATTCCTTGAATTTGACCAATTATAAGAGTGCATATGTTCATTATTTTTGAACCAATTTTCTTTCACAACTACTAGAATTCCTAGATGTTTTTTGCTTATTGATTTAGAAAAGTTTGTTTTGCTACTAAATTGAACCCACCTGAAGCAGAGTTTTACATGGCACATTCTGATAGACAAAACTCAGTAAGTTACAATCAGTCCATGAGGAACGTTATCTTTTATCTACACTATGACCCCCCTGAGCTTGCAGTAGCCCACGCATCAATACCCAAGCAAGGGACTCGCTCTACATCTATATA
>JAKOGI010003599.1:0-48088 GCA_029747015.1 Carnegiea gigantea | reverse complement strand
GGGCTATTTGAAATCTAATATGGTGATGTGGACCGATTCTGCTCTTTCATGCAACATAAGGTGAAAAATGGGTCAAAAGTCTTGTTTTGGCATGATGTGTGGTTCAAGTGCATCTTTTTAGGATGGCTTGATTGAAAAGAACAATTGTGCATGAGGAGATCTCTTGTATAGCGATCAATACCATTAGAACATAACTATCTTGAGAAGCCTAAATGATTGGGAGGAAGAAGGTGTGTGCCTTTGAGTTTGCTTGCTAATATGAGGGTTTCTTATAACGGTATGATGAGATTCTTTGGGCCCATGACTCAAGTGGGCAATTTAGTGCCAAAAATTATTACGAAGATTGCATAAAAGGCCTAGGTCGACTACAACTCCATGCCTGATTTCCCAACCCAAGCAATTTGGAAGTTTAAGGCGCCCACCAAAGCATGCTTCCTTGTTCCATAACTACGAAAGGAAAGGTTCCAATAGAGGACATCTTAAAAGGAGAAACTTCAAGTTGGACAATGTGTGTCCTATGTGTATGTGTTTTGAAGAGGAAGAGTTGGTCGACCACCTTTCCATCCATTGTTGGTGGGTCTTCACTTTATGGCATTTGTCTCTTTCTTAGATGGGAGTTCGATAGGTGCAACCTCAAACCTTAAGAGATATCTTGGTGGCATGGAAAGGTTAAAGAAAAGTTGGAACCTAGGTGTTTAAGTTGACACCATTGGCTATTTGAAAGAACATTTGGAAGGAGAGGAATGGAAAAAATTTTGAGGGTAAGGCTAAGACTATTTATGATTTCAAACTTTATTTCTTGAGAACTTTGTATAGTTGGACTCAAATTCTCCATCATTGAACAAAATTAACTTTTTTAGATTTGTTGATATGATTATTGCAGAGAGCTTGAGGGCATGATGTTATTTTATAATTATCTTCTTCTGTGCATTGGCGACATCCTCTTGGTGTGCGCATAATATAACTTTTGATTACTTATAAAAAAAATTAAAACAAAACAAAAATAAACTTTCACTTGGGTTACAAATTGTAAAATTTAAATTCTTCCCACTCACTCTCTTTCATTGATAAGGCTTAGTTAGGTTCAACACTTCGGCTACGAGTGTCAAAGATATGTTGGTGGCTTGGAAAAGAAGGACAAAGAAGAGTCGGGTTATTGGTCTTCAAAAGATGATTCCTTTGCCATTTGGTGGTGTACTTGAAAGGAAAGAAATCATCTAATTTTTTGGGCCAAAGCTATGTGTTTTCAATGAACCCAGCTCTACTTTCTAGAATTTGTTTTTGCAATTGGAGTCAAAAGTGCTTAATAAAGGAAGAAATTTAACCCTTTTGGATTCTGTGAATTTCTCTCTTTTTTTTTTTTAATGAGTAATCAAAAAATTAAATTTACGTGACACCAAGGGCTTTGCACCCATGTAGAAAAGTGCAAATCTAAAAATCATGCCTTCAAGCTCTCCTAAATAATCTCATGTACAAAATCCAAAGTTGTACAACAATCGAGAACTTGACTCTAAACTACAGTAGATTCTCAAAAAGACAAAATTACGAATAACAACTCGAGGGAATGATGATTTCTACAGCTGCCCCTTGTGTGCATGCCGCATGGGTGATATGACATTCCACATCCCCTAGGTGTCATTTTAATATACTCTTTCATTACTCATGAAAAAAAAAAATTAAAAAAAGAAAACAACTCGATTGCCTTCCATTTCTCCCTCTCCTCTCTCCCTTCTTGCTGAATACCCATTCTCTTTCATTTTCATTCTCTGCCTCATTGATCAAACTCGTCAACCCCACCCCCCAATAAAAGAAAAGGAAACAATTTGCAGTGTTTTACTTCATCAATTGCAAACCTTCTATCTCTCTCCTCCCTCAAAATCCAACATCGGTTGTTTTCTCTCGCTCAAACAAGGCAACCAAATAGGTTGTCTGATGGCATCAAGCCAATGGCTTAGATCTTAGGGCTTCCAAACCTCAAACAAGTAGCCACTATCAAATCAAAACTTTCACCACCCAAAATGAAAAGAAGTCCAAAGTCATAAATGTCATTAGATATTCTAACTATCAATTGTCTGTCCCCAAATTCTCATGTTGACTTCTCTTTTCAATCTACTACACGTTCCCATCCATTCTAACAAAAACATAAAAGGGGCCTAACAAATACAACCTTGTAGTCTCCTAGTTCCTAGAAATGCACTTGATTTTAAGCCAAAAAAACACCAAAATTTAACAAATAAATCTTCCTTTAGTAAGAACTTGGAGGTCCTTAGCACTCATTTTGTGACTCTTAAGTCTTAACCGTACCCATAAGAAGCATAGTTCACCAAGAGATTCTTCATGAAGATTGTTGGACAAATTGTCTGCAGAACTACTACATTTAAGTATTTAACGGGCCAAAATTATAGGCTATCGTAGCTAGGACATTGGAAAACCGGTTCTTTCATTAATTATTCCATTTCTCCTAAACACACTAAGAAGAAGTGATGACCTTACAATTTTTATCTGTATCTTTTGACGATAAACAAAGCATCCTTAGTCAAAGAAAGCGATGAAGAAAGAAATATTACACATGCTTTCTTCTTCAGGCAATCGATATTCTTTACGAGCAGAAAAGGGGTAAGTAGATGACTAGATGTCCCAAGAACAACGAAATATACAAATTTACCCTTCAAAAAGCTGGACCATCACACATCCAAAGAGAAGTCAAAAACACCCCTCTCTACCTGCTACAAGAACTTAGGTTGGGACTTATCTGAAAAGACTCTTTGGTTTATATTCAATCAGATACACCACACGACTACATTAGAGTCATTATATCATGAAAATTTATATAGGCAAACCCCCCTGCATGAAGAAAATCTCCTTATGATGAATGATGATTCACTACAGTAGCTGCACAGACCCATAGATAATCACTCCAAGAAGCCTCAATCAAAGCTGCATCTGAAACAGCAAGCACAACAACAAATATGCATTTCATCTCATTGCCTCAAAGGTACAATGCACCATAACCTAACGCAGGCCTCTCCTGAAGCATAATCGAAGCAGTTGTGTTAGACCTACTGAGAATCTGCTTTCCAAATACTATTGGAACATCAGAATAATGGAAGCATCTTAGGCAAGATCCTCAATTTCTATGTCATGGTGTTTAAAAAAAATGGAAATTCCATGAGAAAGCCACACTCTCCGTGACATAAAAATCTGACTATGACATCGTCTCATTGCAAGGGATAGAAGAGAAAGGAATACCAATTAGCAATAGGAATGACGCTTTCTGCATGCATGCAAGCTCCAAGCCTAACACCGATTCCCCATATTGTTGTTAGGATGGTAAAGAACTTACATCTATACATTAATGGATGAGAAACAGATCCTCTGGGCATCCCACACATCGTACTAAAGCTAATCCATATTCTTCGTTTGCTATGTGCCAAAATAACATATCACAAAGAGAGAAGCACCACGGTAGTTCTCTCCATTAACAAGGTGCTCTTGAATTCTAAATGAAGAGGCCCTCCTAATCGCCAAGTCTCTTCCCAATAAGAGCGCTAAAAGAATCGAAAAAGAAAATAAACCAAGGTTGCCGCCTAAGGGAGCAATTCAATAGAAAAGAAGACAAAGGGGGTGTTTGGCAAATAGCTTTTTGAACAGCTTTTTAGCCAAAAATAGCTTTTTTGATCAAGATTAACTGTTTGACAAAGTAAAAAAGATAATTTTGGTGTTTGGTGAAAAAGTTTTTTAGAATAGCTTTTTGGGTCCAAAAAGCTAATTTAAAAAAGCTAATTTCATGAGATTTTTAGAAGAGCCTTTAAAAGAATTAGTTTTTTGTCTCACAACTTTATCAGAAACAGTCAAATAACTAATTTTACCAATCAATTTTTAACAAACAGCTAATTTTACCAATCAGTTTTTCAACAAACAGCTAATTCAAACGGCTAATACAAACAGCTAATAACTAATAGCTAATACAAACAGCTAACAGCTATTTGCCAAACAGGGCCAAAGTGACTCACAACAAGACATCTTGCCAAACAACCACATTATCTAATCAAGATAGATCAACATTAAACACAGTGATGTAAATAACAACTCGTTTCCTCAAGGCCAACTCCAAATGCACCTGAGGACAAACATTTTTTCATTCCTTTTTTTGGGATCATGCATGGGGGATGCTCATGTAAAGCACAGGAACTCCAACAACATTCTAGCAAATAAATGATCACTGTAAGTTCCATTCTCATTTATTCTTCTTCAAAGATAATAACATCTTGCCTACTTTAACCAATGAAGTATAAATCTTCACGAATCAATTTAAGCTCCTTGGTAAGAATCCGAAGAACTTACAACTGCATCAAGCTATGAGTTTCTAAAAGCATCCACAAAGCATCAGTGAATTCATTTTACTAAATGCAAAAGCTTGTCCAATACAATTCTCCAAGCAAAATGCCTGTCCAAACACACGGCTTCCTTTTCTACAGAGAAGTAGGCGGCGAGTAGTCTTTTAAACCCAGTCTAACACAACCACCTTCTCCATTATTTTCGCTAAAGCTCACAAAAACAGCCCGAAACCTGAAACCTGAACACGAATTCAAATGAACTCCTCAAATAGACTAACCCGATGTGAAACCAAGCCCGACATGACTTTTTTCTTCCAAAGTCAATTTTTTTTGTAAGACAACTTTATTGTAACAAACATCAACTAAATGAAGTCCACCCGAACCGAAGTAGACCCAATCTAAACTAAACCAAACTGAAATCACATCAATGTAAAAGTGAGCCGATGTGAAACTGATCTGAAATCACATCAACCGAAACATGACCTTACATGAAACCAAACCGAACAACCGCATCCACCAGGTCCAATCAACGTATGGGTTTGTATTTATATTTTTGGACTTACTCTTCCCCTTGTCAATCCCAAAAGCATAATCCCCCCCCCCAAGCCAACTTCTTTTTTTATTTTGGGGGGGGGGCACTGGCAAGGGTTAGAGCTTGGACTAACGATGAACAGGAAATGTATATTGGGAAAAATAAAAGGCGATTAAAACAAGGCATGCCATGTTAAATAACATCAATTTATCACTAAACCTACATCACCAACCTAAAAGAACAACTCATTCTTCATTTGTTTCTGTTCGACAATCAAATAGCTTCCCATTAGTCTGAGATTGTCACGTACTTACAAGTGAAGTTACAACAGGCTCAACAATCTTACATCAACTACAACACTATTTGTAGTTCATATTCACATACTAGAACCACCTTCAACTTCAGACATTAATCCCATTGAATTTGATCAATCAAACCCCACAAAGCCTTTTAGTGTTTTAACAGACAGCATTCTAAATTAGACACTGGAGCATCAGGTAAAGTAGTGATTGCCACCAAAATCAACAATCAGAAATTGCACTTTCACATAAAGCACTATCAAAAAACCAATATTAGCAGATAGCATCCTATTGGCATGCAATGTAGTCCACCTTGATCGAAGAAATCAACTGCAAAAGCTCAGGAAGTGGCAAGAGCTTTGCAACTTCACGAACTGCTGCTTCCTTGGCTTCAACACCAAGGTCATCCACCATCATTTTGATTGATTTCACAAGTCAAATCCAAGTCAATCTGAAGAGAGAGAAAGAGAAAAAGATGAACTCAAGCAACTTAATGGGGATTTCAGGCATTTGGTCCATTGCAAAAACTGAAATTCAAGAAGCGGAGAAGCCATTGAACCTTAACCGATGCAGAATTTGAACAGATTTGGACGAATTGCTGAAAATTGAAATGGCCTCTGGATTCAAATGATGATTTTTCAAAGAGATGGATAATTTTGAAGTTCTGTGCAACTGTCCATGAAATCACAAATTCCTATTTGAATGTGAAACTTTCACCACCGTGATTTCAATCTCTTTCTCTCTCCTCCTACGCAATCCAGGCCAGAGGACCAGAACTTTTTTAATAAACGACGCTTCTATTTGCACTTGCCAGCTTAAGAATTTGGTCTTTTCTTTTCTTTTTCTTTTCTTTTTTTTTTGGGGATCTCGATAAGCAGTTATAATATCGTACAATCGGTTGCACAGATGTAATTGTACAATTGGATTTTCGCTTACTAAAAATACCATATAGTTCACTAAAATATGTTGCTGTGCACCTAGTTTCGCTCACTAAAAATAATGTATAGCTTTCTAAAATATTTTAGTGAGCTGAGATACAATTTTAATGAGTTAGTGCATGCTTTTAATGAGAAGACAGATCGAAACTAATGTACCTTATATACTCAAGTTCCACTTAGTAAAAATACTATATAACTTATTAAAATGTGCTATTGTACTAAAAAAGGTGTTATTGTGTATCTAAAACTTATTAAACTATATTTTAGTTGTCTATATTTTTTTAGTGTGCTATGATGTGAGTTGTTATATCATAAAACCAGTTGTACAGAAGCAATTGTACAATCGAATTTCAGCTCACTAAAAATAATGTATAACTCACTATAATATTTTAATGAGCCGAGACACAGTTGTAGTGAGCTAATACGTACTTTTAGTGAATGGATAGATCAAAACCAATGTATCTTATGTACCCCAGGTTTCATTTACTAAAAATACTATATAACTTATTAAAATGCGCTATCGTACTAAAAAAAAATGTTATTGTGCATCTAAAACTCACTAAACTATATTCTAGTTGTCTATATTTTTTTAGTAAGTTATGACATATATTTAGTGAGTTATGACATATATTTAGTGAGTTGGACTATACTTAATAAGTTTACTATGTTTTTATTATACTCACAAAATATAATACAAACATCCTTATGTCATAGTAAAAAATGATTGAGCTGTAATATAACCCAAAAACTTGACATTATTATTTGCTGGCTATCTCTGTAACTCCCCCAAAATACTAATGATATAATTACTAATAATTGCAGCGGAAGACTCAGTAAACGAAGGCGCTACCGCTGTCCTGATAAGGACAAAGCTCCCTGAAACCATTTAATTTTGCAACTCGTGCTTACAATACAAAATTTATTAAACTAAAACACTTCAAGACCAAAGTCCATAATAGTTCAACCATACCATGTACTAACTCACATTTCATACCACACAAGTACTTGACCCTAAGGTCGGTTCCAATATTCATGCTATGCTGAATCCACTGTGAGCATCTGACGAGTTCCAAAGGGGCTTGCTAAACGGAGGAATATGTGGTACTTCATCACCTAAAATGGAAAACATGAAAACAATTCGAAAATATGAGCAAAAATTCAGTACATACATCCCTGTATTGTAAAATGAGCATAGAAACACTGGTGATGGGTACCCGTCTTTGCAATTCATTTAGTTGGTAATAACAATGAAAATGAATGTAATATGAAACTAAATTGCTCATTATTATCTAAATGTGAACCCCTTGCACTGATATGATCTATACATAGGTGTATACCTGCCCATCCGATCACGAGTTGGCCTGAAGCCGCGCGGGTAAATAATGGGCTGACGCCCTATAGATAATAACTGACAGGGTCACAAGTTAAATAGCAAATCACTGTATAAACTGATTCATTGATAAACTCATTAAGAGTTGTAACTTGATAAACATGATCTGCTTTCTGAAGATACAGGCAATGAACATACCTTGAGCCTTTAAAAATGTCATCTGACTTAATAAAAGCCAGTTGTTTCCATAAATGTCATCTGACTTGAAAAATATGTTCTGACTTGATAACACTTATGCATAATGGGGAACGATAACTAGGCCTCAACTCTATTTGATAAATATCATTGTAAGTATGTGTAGTCAGTAAATGATCCTTACTCGCATAATTGAGTAAGTAAAAGTATGTGCAATAGAAATTGAGTGATTAAATTGTATATATAACGAGTACATTAATATAACTTCAAAACTGAATTGATGAAAGTAATTAAATACAATATAAAATAAATAGAAGTAAATAGTCCACAATGAAATAAATGATATTACAGAGGAAAAGGCCTTGATGGTGATAATTGAGAGAATGGTTATAGCCTTTTTTGAAATAAGTTGCGAGCTCACTGATGTATAGCTTGGTTCAAAAATAGTATAAACTGCAATAACTTGGTCTGACAAATATGATTGTTGAGTCACAACTCTCCCCACTACTCATAATTCATGCATAAATCCATTAGATGTAGAATTCCACCCCAAATGAATCATTGAACTCAATAGAAGTTACTATGCTCACTAAACTTGGTATTTTCTTTGTAAAATCCATAAATGATTCACAGCTCATAAACACACTCCCAGTTTGTATATTCGTCTTCTAATTTCTCATTAATCAGGCTAAAAGCTCCATGAAAGTCCAAGAATATTTATTTCCCCCTTAAATGACTTGGCCCAAAATGCACAAAATGAGTGCATGATCAATCTCACTTAATCTTTATTATTGTTCTTTATACAATTACTCAAAATACTTCCAAAAATCACTAAACTCAAAATACTCAACCAAAATTCATGAGATCTTATAGAAAATTCGAAAATAATAGGGATAATCTACAGTAAGATTTTCAGAATTTATCTCCAAGTATACACTGCACAGAAATTGCAATAACAACCTGATTTACACCTAAGCAGATCAATTCATTTCAAAAATTCATAACTTTCATTCTAGACCTCAAATGGAGACTTAAAATGCAATATGAAAAGATTAAGAAGTCTCCAAAAACTTTCATTCACAGCACAAAATCTGATTCCCACAATAGAGTTCCCAAAATGGGGCTAAAACATAAGTGTGTTAGTTTTTGGTCCAATCTACACAGTTTTGGTAAAACGACTATAACTTTTTCCACAGACCTCAGATTGAGGTGATTTAAGAGAAATTTCAAAGCTAACACACTGAACTATGTACGCACCAAAAATCATAATTTTTGGCTGGACCATTCATTACCAGTTCAATCCCAAATTCAGCCCTAATTTTCTGAAATTCCAGCCCTTCACTGATTTAACTTTTTCTTCTTTTTTTTACATAAAACTCACTTGAAATCATTTCAAATCACCACAATCAGATATAAAAAAATCATTTAAGGCCTCATATACACATCCCAACTCTAAACAACTTCATTAATATATAATTACATAATTCGTATTTGAAACAGGGTAGTTTTCTTGAAACTCCCATAACTCACTGATTACACGTCCAAAATTCATGAAATTTTGCTAGAAAATCCCAAATAATATAGAGAAACTACAGTAAAAATTTCAGAATTTTTGGACAATCCTATAATTGCCAGAATTTCCAACAGTGGCATTTAAACAAATGCAAAATCATGAAAATCATGCTCTTTGTTAAGCCAAAAATCATGCATGATTTTAATAATTATTTTGATTATATTATATATATTATTGCGTCTAATTTACTTTATTTTATATATTTTTTTAAGGTTAGGCACTATTAAAATAAAGAGGAGAAGAGAGGAAGTCGAAGTTCGGGTTTTACACGCTTGGCTATAAAGACGGTCCAAAAACAATAATTTATGAAAAATATTATTTTCATAATAATTTAATTGAGCTGGGGTTCAAGAGTTGGAGAAGAGCTAGAAGTCTTGAGAGAGAAGGAAGAAAGGAAGAAGAAAACCCTATTCACTAACCCTAATCACCATCACCCTCACCATAATAAAAACCATCCACGGCTTTCTCCTTCGCGCTGAACATCACCATCATCTCTTTCACGAAGCATCTTACCCACGCAGCATCTCCTTCACGCAGCCAAGCCTCTTCTTCACCATCTTCTCACACTTCTTTGTTCATCCCCTCATCACCACGATCATCATCATCAGATCATCAACCCATCATCTCACTAATAAGCCACGGCACAATCCTTTCCATGCCACAATCACCTAAGCCCAATTGTAGTATTCTCTTTCTTTTTTTGTCTACTTTATTTTATTTTAGTTTATCTTATTTTGTTTAGTTAGTTGTTAAAGCATGAATTATTTGGGTGAATTTTGTGATGTTAATTTTAATATGAGTGAGTAGTTTTTTTTGTGCTTAGTATAATCTATTTGAAACCATGCTAAATTAATTATTTTAAAACAAGTTTCATGCTTTATTGTCTAGTTGATTTATATTCATGATTCTATAGCAATTAGTATTTATCGTTCATGATATTCATGTTATATTAATTATAATGCATGCTAGTTAGTTTAATATGAATTCATATGATAGTTTAAAGGGCTTTAATACATAAAAGTTATCGCCTTTTAGGCATTAGTATCACCCTAGTTAATCATGGATGGCTCAAATTCATCTCTTTTAATTAGGTAATCGTTATAGATCTTTGTTAAATCGATTTACTGGTAAATTGGTTACAAAGTGTTAGATGATGTTTTTCCAATACATAATGCTCTAGTTTGATTAAATTCTTGCACTGGTGTAAGGGTTATCAAATTAGTAGGGTTAATATTAGGGCTGGACCTAATTAAACTATAATATAAGGAAAAACGGGGAAGATCCGCTGGTGGGTGTCTTCTACAGTTTAACTCATGGATGAAATCGACTTGTGTGTTGATGAGAAATATTAATTTGCATGGTGGATATGGATTATGCTAAGCATTTTTTCATAAATTTGATATCCTTTGATAATTATTTGTTGCTTTTAGTTAATTTGTCTAGCTTGTCAATTTTTATTCCTTAATTATTAGCTTTCATATAAATACCGTTTACCCTCCCCCAAAGAATAGTCTTTTAGGAGTGTCTTGATAATTTTAGACTAGTCAGATTTTGATTTTTAGAGTGGTTATAATTTTAGATTTGATTTATATTCTGTTTTATCGTTTAATTACCGATTTGTTAGAAATTAGGCTAAAAATAGTTTGTTTTGCTTTTTTAAGTTTTTAATCCATCTTAGGGTTTATATAGTATCCTAATCTACCTCTATTTAATTTCGGAATTTTCAGAAATAATTTGTTAACTTTTCAGAATTATTTCGTGAATTGGATATGTGCAGGTTTTTATTTCAATAAATTTGAATATTGCATTTTTAATATTTATTTCATGTTCTTTTAGGTATTGTTGAGTCCCAAAAATTATATCCTTAAATTTGGGTAATTTTTTTAATTAATTTTGTATTTATATTAGTGCAGTTTATTTATTTTCTAATTCCATATCTAATTTTCTGTTTTATTATTCTGCAGTAATTTTCTGTTTTAATTTTTCTGAAATGAATTAGATAAAACTCTGGAGTGATAAGCTGGTAAACTTGAAGAATATTAGTTTAGGTTACTGTTTGTGATTTTTAATATTAATTTTCTGTTTGTTATTTTTTTGTTTTCATTTTTGGTTGAAGATTGAGCTATTATTCTATTTTTATTTTTCTAGATTATTTAGGATAGCTATTTGCTGTTTTATTTCTAAGATTCAATTTAGAATATTTAGGAGTAATATTAAGTATTTTTTTAGATTTTTTATTTATTAAATTTGATTAATTTCAGAAATACAAAGAGAAGAAACAATTAATTTGATTAGTAAAATTATTTAGAATTAAACTATCTTTTCGACATAATCTTTCCTCGTGGATTCGATCCCTACTCCCCTATGCTATATCCTTATTTATATCTAGAGTAGTGGTAAATTTGTACCTCTATGACAAGCTGTACACTCTTGATCAATACCCATGACTCCAAACATATCCAAACTCAATAAAAATTGCACAATAGCTATCAATTTGATCATCCAAACATAGCCCATAAATAAAACGACCATAAAATTTAAGATAAAACAAGTTAGAGTTTTGGAATATACCTCATTTTAGGCTTGAATTAGATGAAGGGGGAGGCTGTTTTGAGTGATTTGAGGGGTTGGACATGATAGCTAGCAGTAAGGGAAACTTAGGGCAGCTGGGAGGTGGTCGAAAAAGTGGCTGGACCCACCAGAACTGGCGGCACAAAGGGGCAGCAGCTACTGCCCTGTTCTGGCATGAGAGAGAGAGAAAAATGGGGGTAGGTTTGTGATATTTTTGCTGAATTTTGTGGCTGGAAAATTCTCAAGTAATAGTACCTGTGGCTGGAAATTTTTAACCCAAAAAGTAGCTTTTTGATAATTCAAATTAGGTGCTAAAATGAGTAATTAGTGAAATAACAAAAGTTAGTAAGGTTTTGGACTTTTGTTTTGGACCCAACAAGCTAAGTTTGGGCTTGAAAATTTTATTTGAAATGTTGAAAAAATTTTATATTACTCAGGATTAAAGTTTACTGAAAGTAAGAAAATAATTAATCATTAATTTATACTCACTGAGACCTAATATCGATTCACCCGATATTTAATCAATCAACGAAACTCGAATTAATAATCAATGAAACCTGAGTTGCAAAGTGGTACCCGAAATGAAATATCTCCCAATCGGGATAATTAAATACGATAAATGATGGTGGAAAATTTAAATAACTTAATGGAATTCGTTAAATAAATAAATTGAGTGTAATTGAATTTAATAAACATGATTTAATTAAGCAAATAAGCATGAGTGACTAGGTAAATAAATATGATAAAGTAAACGAATAAACATGATTAATGAAATAAATAAAGATTAGTTAAATAAATAAATATGGGTTAGGGTCGGGTTATTACAGTGGGGGGGATAATATCTGAAATAGAGGTGATGTCAAGTCATCTTTGTGTTATATATGGTGGTCGACGGTTGATCAGATGTCCAATTTCTTGTGGTAAAGTACCAATCTCAACCCTTATTTTGTGTAGTTCAATTAAAGGTTGCTTGTTTCATGGTGGAGGAGATGATAGAGAGTTCTTTTTTTTTTTTTTATGGGATTTAGTTAGTCAATTATCTAATAAATTATAGCACATCCTCTTGTTCTTTATTTACATATATTAATTTTTTGTGAGATTTTAAATGAAGAAATTATTTTCATTTTTCTCTAACTTTAAACAGAAAACTTAACATTTTTTAATTTTTTTACTTTGATCAAATATATGAAAATTATTTGTTATTATATCCATTTAATTGGAAGATCATTTCTTTTGCTTTAAAATAAAGTGAGAGATATTGAAATATTATAATAAAATCTTTTTTAAAAAATAAGAACTTGATACTTATGTTTTGAAGATCTTCCCAACTTAACAAACCTGTATAACCTCATACATATCCTAAAGATCTTCTCAAGTTAACATATTTATATTTTCGGGCTTAACATGCATCCATATATCCCAAACTCTAAATGTAGTTTAAACCCTATGTCCCAAGCTCTAACCCTAAACCACAAAAACTTGAACTCTAAATATATTAAAATCTCCTTTAACTCAAACCATTCAAAAAAAAAAAAAAAAAATTTGCTACAATTTTTTACATTCCCCTACATTCTTCTCTTTTTTTTTTTTTTGGTTATTTTAATAACCCCATATGACTCCATACATATCCTGAAGATCTCCTTAGCCCATCTCAGGTAATTGTATATGCATTTCCAATCTAACATATATGAATTTAACATTTAGGATTTTGGTTTACTGTTCAATACTAAGGTTCAGCTATAAAGGTTTACACTTTAGGTTGTAAATTTTGTAGTTTAGACCTTTTAAGGTGTGTTTAAGTTTAGGGTTTAGGATTTAAGGTTTAGGGCCTAATGTTTAGGGTTATACCCTAAACATAAACCCTAAAACCTAAACTCTTAAACCCTAGACCATATACATATCCTGAAAATTATTCAAGTTATTTTGGTAATCCTTTTTTTTCTAGTACAGCCTAGTTTGGTAATGATAAACAACGATTTGTGCTATTTCTATCTGCTTGGATTTAGAGATGTTTCATCTGAGGGTTGGTGGATTTAGAGATGTTTCATCTGAGGATTTTCAAGACTGTTTTTCCCCATGAAATATTGATTTTCAGATCAACCTAGTTCAAGCTACTCAATCCATTTTCAAAACCCCTATCATGTGACCCCCAACAGAGTCCAAAGAATTAAAGATTCAGTGGATGAGTTGTAAAGGATTTAATTGACCACATAAGTGCATTCATATTATACACATTTAGTCAATATAATACAAATATAATCCAACTCACTAAAAATATTGCATAGCTCACTAAATATAAGTCATAGCTCACTAAAAGGTGAATATATGCCCAGCGAATGAGCCCAGTCAATCGCCAATGCCCTAGTCTCTTGACATGCCTGTCCATTTTCAGGCTCAGCCAGATGCAGCCCAAGGCCTTGCCGAACCCAGCTCCATCCTTCCTCCCCCTTCACTCTTTATTGCAGCCCAGTTCATGGCCTAGTAGATCCCCACACCTCTGTCTTCTCTATCTCCTGAGCCCAGTCCGCAGTCCAAATCCAACACCCCTCTCTCTCACTCAGCTTTCATTTCCTCTCTCCACGACCTAAAGGCCTAAGCGTACACACACACACATATATGTATATAAATATATGTATATATATGTATGTGTGTGTGTGTATACATATCTATATATATATGTATGTATGTATGTATATATATATATATATATATATATATATATATATATATATATATATATATGTATATATATATATATATACATATATATATATATATATATATATATATATGTATGTATACATATATACACTAAAGTGGATTCAAATACGAATCCATTTCTATGATGCAAATTTATTTCATGTGCAAACTCCATCTACTCCGTACGATTACCAGATCAAAATACAGACCCATCTCTCTGATGCAAACTTTATTTTATTTGTAAACTCATTGCAAGGTCAAAGGACTGAGATCTAGTTGCTATGAAACTGAAGAGGGTGGAGGTAAATCATGGCGGGGTTGTAATTCTCGAGAAAATAAGGGACATCCCTAAAAATGCATGTGTGAAATTAAGGAGTCGTTGTCATTTTTTTGTTTTCATATTTTGTGTTGTTGACCATCTGGAATCTCATCACTCATTGTCTCTCTCCCAGTGTTCCGCACCTCTTGGGCTCCACCTCTTGGGCTCCTTAATTTATGTATGGTTATGGATGGGAGGCTGCTAATTCATATTTTCATTTTAAAAAAAATTATTAATTTTTATAAAAAAAACACATTCAATTTATCATAGTGAAAAGTAAAATGTCAACTTAAAGATGCCTGCATTGGAGGCCGTAAAATCGTGATCCTATTACAAAAATGTTGAGATACAATGTGGTAATTATTAATTTTTTAATATTAATTTTGTATTTTATCAAAAAATGTTTTTAAAGACCATATAATTCATTTTGATAATTACGGATTCATCTTCTAAAGGAATCATTTTCATTTCTTTTCAATATCGATATTGATTTTTGGAAATACATAAAATGTTCATCTTTAGAACTAAATTATGTGATTTTGTTTTTGATTTTTCAAAAGCTAATTATTTCCTAACGTCTAGCTTCTTAAGAAACAACAAATCATTTTTATTATTCTATATATTCATTTTATAGTAGATTTATATTCTTTTTTTTGAATTGCAGGTTTTTTTAAAAAAAATAAATTATTTTATTATTTTATTCCCCAAAGTTAAAGACTCTTTTTCCTTTTTTAGACCTATCTATTCATTTTCTGGTAGAAT
This sequence comes from Carnegiea gigantea, assembly GCA_029747015.1. Classification (NCBI taxonomy): domain Eukaryota; kingdom Viridiplantae; phylum Streptophyta; class Magnoliopsida; order Caryophyllales; family Cactaceae; genus Carnegiea; species Carnegiea gigantea. Next base: position 32,532 of record JAKOGI010003599.1, on the reverse strand, counting down.
CATCTTCATTTTTTGGAATAAGAAAATTATTTTGTCTTTAAAAACTAAAGTATATGTGATTTTTCTTTTTAAATTTCTCAAAGCTCAAGGGTTTTTATTTGTTAAGAAAGTGTAATTCGTTTTTATTATTATCTTCTCCACTTAGAATTATATTCATTTTTTTGGCAATATTACTTAAAGCTAAATCATGAGATACTCTATCTTTAAATTTCAAAAGCTAAAGATTTTTTTAATTTTTAATAGTCATTTTTTGAGAAAACACGACTCATTGGTAGCAATTGCATATTCAATTTCTAGCAGAATTATATTGATTTTGAATAAGGAAAAAGATTTATTTAAAACTTAATTACATGATTTTTGTTTTTCATTTTCCAAACCCAAAGGTTCATTATCATTGCTTAATAGTTATTTTTCTATGAAATTATTATTCATTTTTATAGTTAAATATTCATATTTTGATAGAAACATATTCATTTTCTCAAAGACAATATTCATTAACCCAACAGCAACTACTTGAAAAGTTTTGCACCAAAATAATAAAAAATAAAATTCAATTTATCCTTTGGAAAAATAAAACTTTTTTGCTTTGAAAACTAAATTGGATGTGATTTTTGTTTCCAATTTCCACAAGCTAAAGGTTTTTTTTTTAATTTGTTAAGAAAATATAATTAATTTTTATTATTATATATTTATTTTCTAGTAGAAGATATTCATATTTCCCAAAATAAGAAAAATGTATGTATATATACACACACACATACACACACACGCACACACATATACATACATATATATTACGTATATATGCGCACACACACACACACAAACACACACACTTGTGTGTGTGTGTATGTGTGTGTACGTGTATATACATATGTGTATATATAAACACACTCTCACGCACGGGCGTGTACATACACAAAAGCACATCTCACGCACAGAAACACATATGTATATAAAATAGCTGAGGATTTTGGAGTTTGAGCTAATTAATTAGATTAATCATTTTAACCACCTCTGTTTGATTATATTAGGTATATTAGACTAATTATTGTGTGTTAACTAAGTATACTAACTTATTTGAATTAGTTTTTGTAGTTTTTCCGATTTAGAAGTACGTGAATTTAGCTAAGATTATGCCGTAGGATTATGTGAGACTATCAAAGTCGAATTGCATTATTTGGTGTAGGAACCAATTAGGTTGCTAAAACTTTTTCTAGTTTAATGAGGTGAGGACCCAAAAAAAATGAAAAATGAAGGGAAAAAAAGGCGTGGCACGTCTTTTAGTTGAAGAGCACGACAATTCCCAACTTCAATACACCAAATTGCCTTCCTTCAAGCCAGCAAAAACCATCTTCCATCTACATCAAAACTTCCCAACATTTGAGAAGGCTAGAGAAAGCTAAGAGAGTAGATAAAGAGAGAATTGTTCGGATAAAGAGATAGTCTGAGGGCACCAACGAAGCTAAACAGGATTGCCATAGCAGGGCAAGAGTATAAGCAAAACGAGCAGTAGTTGTGCCCGGAGAAGAATGTGCATGACCACCAGCAAAGGAGGAATAACAGGAGTCGAACCCTGTAAAAATTTTATGAGATTGAAGGAATTGAACGGGGAGAACCGTGGGACAGCTTCGACCTATGCTGTGGCCATGGGTCTTATATTTCTTCACTCCCTTGGTTTAATTACAGCCATTCAACCTAATGTTATACATGAGCAATTCCTAACATATACTATAACTTGCAAAGCAAGAAAAGGAGGTAAACTCAAATACAACCATCAAATATTGCAAAATAATATCAAAGAATTGACTTTTCTTAATACTCCCCCTGAAGTTGAAGCATGCGAACCTGCTGTGCCCAACTTGCCTTTCAAGTACTAGAATTGGCGCGTTCCTAGGGTCTTAGTGAGGATACTGACATGCTGATGCTGAGATTACACGTGCACGAATGTAAGAAGACCGAACACAAGCTTTTCACGAACAAAATGGTAGTCGATGTTAACGTGTTTGGTCCTTTTGGTGAAAGACAAGATTCTTGGCAATATGCAAGGCGGCCTAACTGTCGCAAAAAGCTTCATAGGTTGGGTAGGAAAAACACGAAGCAGATGACGCGTCGCGCAACTTCCATATGATCTTCCTTTAGTGACTGCATGAACTGGGATTGCTTGTGCATTGCATAGGTTATTTTGGGCGTAGTAATTGTAAGATAAATAAGTCTCCCGACTAATCTTCTACATCGTGTGGCATCAATGAGCTCCCATCCCGTGGCTAGTGCGAGCTTGTGATTTTCTTCTGTGGGAAGCTCAACTGGTTTGTCTCCTAGAATCCTACATTTGTCAATGATCTCTGACGTGCATTTACGTTGGCATAAAAACATTCCTTCAAGCCGACGAGCGATCTGAATGCCAAGAAAATATTTCAACGATCCTAAATCATTGATGCTGAAACAGTCATTGAGATAGGTTTTAATTTTTTAAGAAGCATTAGCATTATTGGATGCAAGGACGATGTCATCCACATCAACCAGTAATGCCATAATTACCACATCCTTACGGTAAATAAATAGTGAATAATCGACATAGGATCGAACAAAACCATACTCACCTAGCTCACTGGATAACTTGGTGAACCATTGTCACGGGGCTTGACAAAGGCCATTTAATGTCTTTTTGAGTCGACAAACTTTGTTGGGAAAATTGGAGGAAAAATCGGGAGGCATGTGCATAAAAACATCTTCGTCCAAATCGCCATGTAAGAAGATGTTGTTAACATCCATTTGATGCAGTTCCCAAACTTTAGCCACTGCATCGGATGGAAAAATCCTCGCATTTGTCATTTTGGTAGTGGGGGCAAACGTTTCATTGTAGTAGAAGCCTTTAACTTAATGATCGCCATGAATTACCAATCTTGCTTTATTTCTCTAAATACTCCCGTCAACATTATACCTGAATCGATAAACCCATTTGCAACTTATGGGTTTCTTGTCGGGGGGAGATCTTCAACGGAGCAGGAGTGGTTGTTATGTAGAGTTGCAATCTCTTCAGCCATGGCAGTGCGCCATTTTGGATCTTTAAGTGCTTCATGAAAGTATTTGGGCTCAACAACCCATTTTATAGTGGCTAAAAAATTTTATTATTCTCATGTAAGAAGCGCTTTATATCTTGCTTATGACGAGAGTTCAGGCCTCTAATGTTCCAACGTATGATGCTGTCCATTGGAAGCCTCTTATGTCAACCTCCATAGCAACAATTTCTATAACCTTAGATTCCAATAGTGCCTGAAATGAGTTAGAATTTGGTTTCATAAGGGAGATAGGTCTCTGAGGTGTTCTAGCTACTGACCTTAGAGTGACCCTTATAAACCCATTAACATTATGTACCAGCATCTATTATTGTTTCTGTTGGGCTAGCTATGAAATATCCACATTGACCACCCTCCGTTCCTTCTTAACATTTTCTTTTTTCCTGTAATTAGGTTCAACATGGCTAAACATATGGCGATGCCCATTTGTTGTGGGTTTCCATTCAAACTTCACTTTTTGACTCACTAACACATCAAAATAATTCACAAATTCAATATAATCCGGAAAAGGACCTTCAAGGGACACTTCAATGAACAATTGAGCATATCGTAGTAGAGACTTCTCCTTGGTGCATTTGTCTATTTTAATTGGAATCCCTAACATGCTTCCAAGTTTACTCAAACAATCCATTCCCTAATATTTGATATCCAAATCAGGGAATTGCACCTACATAGGAAGGAGAATATAACTTCAATATTGATATTCATCTCTGGATCCCAAGCCTTAAGTAAGAAGCGCTTACTATCAACAAAAGTAAATCCCACTTTGGATAATGGTTAGCTTGTTCTGCATGTTAGTGAACTGAACCAGAAATAACCCCTTTTGTGCCATGGTAGCCTTGTCAATTTCAAATGTCGTCCAAATTATTCGAATAAAACCTTTAAAAAAATCAAATGGAGGATTTGCATGCAAGACAGACATAAAACAACATTTTGCCAAGATGCAATTTCTGGATAACATCCTTGTTATCGATTTTTGCACACTTACTCCATTTATCAATGGTGCAAGGATAAATTTGGAAGATTTTTCTTCTTCTGGGTCTATCATTGATGCATATGAACTGTAAATAGGTGTTTGAATTAGTGCGTTGGATATTGCTTCCCGCCGAACTAATAAAGATGGTGTAATTTCAACATTTTGTTAATATAGACTTTTAATACATTGCATTAAAAATCGATATAATTGGTAATCTTCTAATTTGTCAAATCAATCAACTGCATAAAAAAGAAGCAATGAAAATCTAGTACTTATTAATCTCACATTAACTCATTCAAATAATGTTGTCCAACAATTATATTATGAGTAAGTCTTGTATGAGACTGTCTCACGATAACATACCGTGAGACGCATTAGCCATGTCATCAACTCCAATTGTTTATCTACTCTCGTCATCCATGTGTGTGTTTTTTACACGCATGCAAAACCCTGCTCATGATAATGTTTGTAGCATGTGAAGTTCGTCGTCCTCTCGACATCCTCTCATCGTCTTTTCGTCGTCACCACCATCATCATGATGGTCGCCATCGTCATAATCGGTTCACCATCATCACCATCATCATCAATTTCCGAAACAAGGTATGTGGAAAGAGCCTTCTATGAACTAAGCAAACAAAATCGAATATCTTCATTGAACATCTTAAATCGTCACCATCGTTTTGATTATGGTTTATGAATTTCTTCATCCTCGAATTTTTGGGTGTACGATGAATAATGAATTTGTGATTAGTCATGAATTCTCAATCATGAGCAGTCACTACTTGTGTGTAACTAATATTATTTCAAAAGGTCTTCAAACGTGAACAGTATAATTTGTCATAAAAATATTCAAAAAACAGTCATCCATATAGTACGTTGATGGTGATGTGTCTTTTAATTGGGAGTCAATAATTAATTGTCATTCGAAATCATAATTAGTCATAAGAACAGGGTATTCAATCATGAAAATAGGAAAAATTAGTCATTCATTATTGTGGTAAATAATCATATATTATTGTGATGGGTGACCAATAATGTAATAATGTGTGACTATCGTCATTGTGCATGTAGTACGAAAATTAATAATGAAATAATCATACGTTATTATGGTGGATGACCAATAATGTAATGATGTGCGACTACCGTCGTTGTTCATGTATTACCAAAACTATCATAATTGGTTATAAATTTTTATGGTAACTATTTATAATAAATGGGGTGACGATAGCTAATATAGATGTGGCTGCATTAAAAGACATACATGATATTCACCATCGTCACAATCGATTCACCATCGTCATCAGTCTCCGAAACGAGGTATGTGGAAAGTGTCGTTTGTGAAATAAGCAGACAAAGTCGAGCATCTTCATTGAACTTCTTAAATTGTCGTCATCGTTTTGATAATGGCTTATGAATTTCTTCATCCTTGAATTTTGGGTGTACAAATTATGTTGTAGATGAATAATGAATTCGTAAAAATATTTAGTACACTCACCCATATAATATGTTGACAGTGATGTGTCTTTTAATTGAGAGTCAATAATTAACTGTTAATGGACATCATAATCAGTCACAAGACTAGGGTATTCAGTCATAGAAATAGTAAAAATTAGTCATTCATTACTATGCTGAATAATCATAAATTATTGTGATGGGTGACCAATAATGCAATAATGTACGACTATTATCGTTATCCATGTAGTAATTAACCAAAACTATCATCGTTAATATAGTTAATACAAATGTGAATATAATAAATAAGATGACTAATAGTCCAACTATATTTTTAAATTAATGTGACACCTCAGTAAATTAACAAACATTATTATCTCCAAAATTATTTTTGCACGTTATCAGAGCCTGCACAGGGCACCGATGTACTATTTGCGCAAAATTGTCCGTACCACTTGCTATATAATTACCGTTCATCCCTTCGTTCCCCCTCGTGTGGCGTTTCTAATCAAGCCATAATCATCCGTCAATACAGCGATTCAATCAGGTGAGTTTATCTGGTAAGATTTTCTTTGCTACTTCGAGCTTGCACGGTCAATTTAGCTTTCGAGTCCGGAGTTCTCGCATGGGCCTTCTGCTTTGAAACGTAAATTCTGTAAAATTTTCAGAACCCTAAACTGCGTTCGGGGTTTCTTCATCATTTTCTCCTTTGATTAGATGCCTATTGAGCATCCTGTTTCTATTATCTCTGATGAATTTTATGAAATTTGCTGAAATTTGTTGAATTGTCACTCAGATTTTTCTGTGGTTGTTTTTCTGGGGTTAAACAAATAATAGGAGCGTGAAAATGCTTGAAGTTGGCGGCAACAGTCGATATTTGCTCTCCGATGATTGTGAGTCCTGCAAACGTTTTTAATGTTAAAAGTTTTTGCTATGATATTTATTTCTTTGCTTAACATGGCGTTTTAGTTGATTATAATGTGGTCCTGCCTTAAAAATTTCATACTTGTCAAAGTGTTCCGAATAGAAGTTTCTACATATGGGATGTATCGGTGGTTTATTTGCAAACAGTGCACTACTTAATTTGATGAATTTGTAATGGGTTTTTGTTTATCTGTTGAAAAGTTGGGAGAAATTGAGGGACGTAATCTGAAATTGCAGATCCTCCCCAACCCTCCCCCCCAGCAGGGAAGGAAGATGTGTTATTCATTCTTATTTACATTTGTCTAAGAATAACAAAAAGTGGGATAGAGTGAAGAGTATTTTCCTCTTTACATCAATTCTTAGCCATTATTGCTGTTATCTTTCTCTAATAAGCATTGTTCTCCTCCTCTCTGGGGATAATTGCAGCATCAGATGAGGAGAAGTGTCCGTATCACCCACTAAGGCAGCAATATCAAGGTGATTCTATTGACAAGAAATCATCTGATTGAGGTGAATCTTTCTTTTCAATAGTCTTTCATTTTTTTTTTTTAATTGATATGTTCCTCTTCTTGGAAGCTATTTGATTGCATGTCAAATTCCAGCCTTCACTAATAGGCAGTTTAACATGTAGATGACTTGCTAGGCTAGCCCAGCATGACTTATCCCAATTGCATGCACATTGTTGGATCTAATGTATATATGATATCTCTTTGACCTGGAAATATGCTTTCTCTATTAGTCTGAGTGTTATGTGTGTGGCTGGGCATTCAGATTCTAGTTGGTTCTTAATGTGATGGATAATCTACCTCCGAATAAAAAATAACAAAGAAGAAGGTATGCTTTCTCGGTGTGGGGTACATATTATTGAATCCAAGATAGATACCCTTGTTGTTTGGTTAATATATTCCCTAAATTTTGTGTATCAAATCCTCTTGGGCCATTTGATTTTCGAAAGGAGGATGGTTACAGATTTGCTAGACAAGTTTGTTTTTTCCCACTATTGAAAATTTGCTTCTGGGGCATGCCCTGTTTTGTTAAAATTTTGGTGCCTGAACAGATTTGCAATTCCAAGTGTTCTCATCTTCACATGATGAGTTTAAAGACTTCGATTTAACAGAAAAAGACTCAAATTATGCTGCACCTATTTCTCTATTGCTTTACTTTACGATGTTGTCATGGGCCGAACAGGTTCTTCGGGTCTTTTTATGAAATTTCTTGGAACTATCTGAATATGACTGTTGGATCCTGTTAACTTTTCATGCCTTCCAATTGGAAAATACATCCTATAAAATGTGAGTTGAATTTTTTGTCATACTTAAGGAGTCACCTTGACCTGCTTATTGGTCACATGAATGTCATGTCATTTTGGTAGTGAACTGATTCACTTGGTCCTTGATTGCAGGTTCTTATCTGCGTCATTTGGAGGTATGTGGAATGCTTTGGTTTTCCTTGTTGCCTTGATTGTTTTGTGTGGCTTTGTTGAATGAAATGATTCCCAAAATATTGTTTCATTTTTTAATTCTACACAATCTTATTTCCAGGATGAAAAAATATTCTTATTGTCGATGTTCAAGTTATAAAGGATGTGTAGAGAAATTGATAGCAGTGTTAAGGCACCTAGGACTCTTCATAGAGAACTTTCTCATTGTTTTGTGTGGCTCGGTAATGGTCCATACACGACGCGTGGATTATCACTTGAATCCTTGCTTAATTGTTCTGTTTTGAGTATGTTCATTTCAGTTTTTGTGCTACATTTGCTGTTGCCCCCCCCCCCCCCCCCCAAAAATTTTACCATCGTGGTGGTTTCTTGTTCTTCCCTTTCTCATTGCTTGTTTTTCCCTTGTTTACCCTTAGGGTGGTGTCTTGCACCTTGCTTGTCTACTCTGATTTCTGGACATTGTTTCCATTATGTCTTGACTGTATTCGAGGTTAGCTTACCCCAATGTCATAACATGATAGTCTCCCTTGATAGTTTCCTCTTGGTTCGGAAAAGTGTTCCATTTTTCTCATACTCTATTGTTTCTATCAATTTTGGGTTTTTAATGTCTATTTTGTGTTTATAATGAACTGATATGTACTCGTATTTGATGCTTGTGAGGTTCCAATTGCCCCTTTCTCTTTCTCAGCCCAGTAGGTATGGTGATGTCGGTGTCTCCAAGGAAAAGACTGTACATGGTATCACTGTCACTTCAATCCTCGGTGACCAATAAGCGTTTAGATGTTGCAACCCTAGTGGTTCCTAAAAAGGGGAACCTTGTGTAGATGGATAAATCCATAGTCTAATTGTGAGTTAATACCTTGTACAGTCTATTCCTTGCAGACACCGACATTGCCATACCTACTGTGCTAATCGCTGCCTGATACCGAAAATTGGAGTGGTCCGACCAGCTTTCTAGTCTGGTTGATATTACTTGATAACATTGCAGCTTGCATTATGAGTGTGGCATTCTTCACCAGATGTGCTTCTGAGATCTTGATCATGTTTGGAAGTGATACTTTCCTTTCTTGTTCTCCCCCCCCCCCTTTTTGTTTTTTTTTTTTTTTGGGGGGGGGGGGGGAAGGGTTCCAAACCTGTATGAAAGTTTGTCATGGGTTCTTATGCCTGTGGAAAGTATGACATTTGTGATACGCATGTTGAGAAGGATCTGTTGGCTGTGGTATGGCATAAAAATTTTTGTTTGACGGAAGCGGAAGGATACATGCTATATACTGTCTTTCATTCTCTTGATATTGGCTTCATTAGAATGCTGGCCTAGATCTTAACAAATATGAAATTTGGTTTCTTCATTACTAAGAAGATTAGCTTGATTTTTATTGAATTTGTCTGACTTTTGATCTGAAATGTGCATCAGCAGCCGGAAAACTTCAGTGATGATATCGACGCTATCAGCTCGTGTTTAGGCCAGGAGCCTTTTACTGCTCACGAGTCAGATGATGGCGAGGATGACTTTATGGAGACCGATGATGATCTGTTGAACTGGAAACGGATTCAGCGCATTCCCTGGCATCGTGAGTACTGCTAATATTTTTTTAGCAATGGTTTTGTTTCTCATATGAGTGATGGTTCTTATTTTCAATCTTCACTTGATCGCCTTGTTTATTAGTGTATTTTTGGTTTATTGATCTTTACTTTGGTGTTGACATGGCCTCCTTGGTTGCCAAGGGTAAGGTTGATTACATATGGACTTTCCCAAACCTTTTGCTGGGTGGGATCCATTTTAGGACAACTGTTGCCCTCCATTGTTGTACTCAACAATGGCCTTCACCGGTCTCCAGCTGAAGTCAAATTTTTGTAGACAGTTGTTTTTGTTAATTTATTTTTGTGTCAATATCTGCACAATATGCTTGTGGAAGCCTTGAAAAGGTTGAAAGGGGGTACAGGACGTACTCAATGAGCAGCACAAGCAAAACTAAAGTCTATCAACCAAACAACACGTCAGAAGTTAAAAGGCATCGACTGACTTAACATCTTGCTGCAGTTACCAAGTTTTAAGTTGTACTTTTGATTTGCTGTTTTTCACCTACCAAGTTTTTAGTTATCTTTTGGATTTATTGTTTTCACCTTTGTCGTCATGCCCTTCTTGTAATGATCAATCATCTTGTGCCTGGCTCTGTGCAGTTCTCGATGATCCGGATTGGCGAGATGTGAGTGCACGTCTACTTCGTGCATCTTGGATTCTTGTGGCATCTTTTTTATGATCCTTTTAGTTTTGTTGGAGAGTATCATTAAAGTGTATTTTCGTGTATCATCTTCAATGAAGGTGTACCGGGTAGTTGTTGACACTGACAAGTACGTCGAAGATGAGTGCCGTCATATGCTGAGGCAAATTGACTGGTACATCATTATATACTTTACACTTTCTTTGCTGTTCTATATTGTGCATGTAAAGCTATTTTGACAAACGCTTTTGTGTCTTCTTGCATTGCAACAGTGAGACACGTTTTATTTGCTGTTCGAGCTTCTTTGCCTTGTTAAAGCCCGGAGAAGCTGAGCAACTGAGAGGTTAGCTTGCCCTTTGGCCTTCTTCAACGATAATATGGCCCTCCATTCTGTTAGATGTGTTTTTTATCGAATGAGCATGCAGCCATCACTTGGCCTACCTAGGGGGGTGCATTAATGAAAAAGTGTGAGTCGCTTTCCCTGGATATACTGATATGCTTTTATGTCCCTGCTTGGTAATTCAGGTGTCAAAGGAATTGTGGCCACGCATTTGCACAGGAAGGAGTTTAGGCCTTGCTAGAAGATCAATTCGTACCTTGATTCGCTCCCTGAATGCTTTGTGCTGGGATGTACTTTGCCCTATGCCTCTATCTGCCTCTTGCGTTCCAATATTGTGTTTTAAACTTGTGGAGTAGTTTTAATTGTTCAATTAGGACTTTTTAACGGTGGTTGGTTAGATTTAATGCAAACGTAATGTAATGGAGCCATCGAAGGTAAGTACTAATATTCTGTAATGGGGTTGCAATTAAATGACCATGTTTAGTTGAAGTGTAAAAAAAGGGGTGGCGTGTTCAATTAAAAACAGAGCATGGTAATGGAATTGGCCGCAAAGCACTTCAATTAAAAAAACGATGACGTGTAATGAATTATTTTGTCTCTTCGGGCATTGATCATATTATGTATTTTTTTTGTTGCTCCTTCATTATCTGTGAAATTTATTTGCCATTGAACCAAATTGTCCATGGCAGAGCATGGTTTCCAAACCCCTTTTTTTTTTTTTTTTTTTTTTTTTTCTTTTAACAATTCAGTAGAACCTAGGATCCCACAGGATCCTTCGGCTTATGGGTCCGGCGGGATCCGTTGGTTTTTGAGGTCCAGCAGGACCGAGGATCCGGTAGGATCTGACTTTGGCATGTGAGTCCAGGAAGTGCTGAATTTGGAATTAAGAATTTGAAATTTAGCAAGAACTGAGTTATGAATGGTGTGACATGTTTCCGTCTTTAATGTTTGTATCTTTGCTGCTTCTTCTTCATCTTCGGCCATGACTTGACATGAACACTTGAAGGTGGTGATTTGAGAGAGATTGAGAAGATGAAGGCTAACTTGATCTCACTGCTTCCGTACCTTTGGCCCTGTTTTCGCCCTCCTCAAATTCGTGCTCTGTGTTTCTTTTTGGGTTGATACAGAGCCTTCTCTTATGTATTTCTCTCTCCTTTTGGCCCCTTTGCTTTCACTGTCCTCTCTTCTTCCTTTTTTTTTTTTTTTTTTGGTTTGGCTCTGTTCCTTTCGTATTTATAGTAGTGATCAGCAGCTGGCTTTTATTCAACCATGTTGCAGCATTACTTGGGTCGGAGAAGATGTGCAACGGGCGTGACCAACCACCACTAGAGGGTTTCCACCGCGAAACTTCTCTTTTCTTATCTTGTTGGAAAAATTACTATGAAGTGTTGCTTTAGTTTTTTAAAGCATCACTTCCTATTTACAGTTGACCATTTGTTTTTTGATGGCTTTTGAAAAGTCTACCGGAGGTGGAGAGGAACTTTTACTTGTGCCCCCCTTTCTTTGGTTTTTTTTTTTTTTTTAAAATTCGTCTGTAGCCATATAAAAATAATACACTTTATTATTGTTCTTTTTACTGTCTTTTACTACGTAATCGGATCCACTTTTGTTTGTCTTTTATACTAAGACATAATGACTATTTAAATACTATATTAAGAATTTATGATTTGTTAAATTTTTGGTTCAACAAATTCCTATATCAAGGACTCTATCAAGTAATAAACATGCATTTTTTGTAAGTCCTACATAACATGAAATGCAAAATAGCAACGTAATAAGCCTAAATTGATCCAATGATCAGTTAAAATACTAGGAATACAATTAAAAAAGGTAGCTAAAAAAAATATTTTCCTTTTGAAATTGCCTCTTAACTCATGAATGTTGATGTAGGTGCGTATGCGTACATCTTGACCTCCTCATACCTCCGTAATTGCTCTTTTTCCATAGCTAGAAAATGTTGGAGTAATAGCACCCCAAAAGGGTGTTCACTTACTCTCTCTATCTTTTCTTTTTGTTGTCACCATATGGAACCTTCGGGGGGTATTTTGAAGGGTTATATTTCCCACTCTCCTATGCTCGTTGAATAACTTGAAATCGTGTTTTAAGGGGGTTGAAGGTGTCTTGGGCTACCACACGCGCGCCGCCGCGGCCTGCCCATCCTGTCTGGGGCCTTATTGCTTATATTTTTGGAGGATTTTTCTTTGGACTGTTTGTGTATAAGCTATCATAAACCTAATGGTTTAATTTCCAAGTTTGAGTCTTCCTCCATTAACTCTTCAGTTATCGTAAACCTCTCCTATTCCCTGATTTTCCGCCCCATTTTACTCCCTTCTTTATTGCTGTTTAGCAACTCTTTTCTTCCACCAGGCTATTATAAAAGGAGCCCTTCTGTAGCTCTGAAAAATACATTAAAAAAAAAAAAACACAAGCCTTCTCTCCTCTTCTCTTCCTTTCATTCTTCATGGGCAAAAGATAGTTATACTCCATAGTTTCTCTCTCGAGTGCACGAGTGAGAAGGGAGCTTCTTCGTCTTAACGAGTTGCACCTAAATCGGGTGAATTTAGCTTTCAGGTTAGTGGTTTCATCTACGATATAATTCATCTCTCTGTCTTCTCAGCTGCCATTACATTATTTATTCCAACAATCAGAAAGTTAAATTCAATGGCTGCACCTCCAAAAACTCTCCCTGAACTCTACAAAATTGAACCCCTTGGTGGAACCAATTACAAACGTTGGTCCCAGAAACTCCTTCTCTGTTTTGAATACCTTGAGATCAATTACGTTCTCACTACTGACCTTCTTGACGGCAGCAAAACAACTACTGATGCTGATAATGCTGAACTTTCTATTCCTGCTGTTCCTAAAACACCTTCGATCCCACTTGATGACGCCACCAAGAAGAAACTTGAAAAGGACAACAAATTGGCTCGGAGTTATTTACTGAACAATATGTCCAACCCATTGTTTGATCTATTTGTGAACTTCAAATCTGCGAAGATTATATGGATCAAACAAGAGGCGAAATATGGTTCAAACGATGTCGGAAAGAACAAGTATGTTGTCGGCAAGTGACTGTAGTTCCAGATTGTGAACGACAAACCGATCACGGAACAAGTTTATACTTACGAGAATCTGTGTGCTGAGGTTCTGGCGAAAGACATGAAAATGTGCGAAATCCTTCAAGCCAACTTGTTGATCGAAAAGTTTCCACCATCTTGGAACGATTATAGAAACCATCTCAAGCATGAGAAGAAAGATCTCACGGTGCAGGAACTAATTAGCCACATGCGGACTGAAAAGGCAAACCGGCTGAAAGATAAGATGTCTTCTTTTTTGTTAAATTCTATTAATACTAATTTGGTTGAATCTACTGTGCCAACGAGCAAAGACAGGTTCAAAGGCAAAGGGAAGAAATTCTAGAAGCCAGATCATAATCTCAAAAACCAGAATCCTGTCAAAAAGAAAATTCAGAAGCTCAAGGTAGTGTGTTATGTGTGCGGCAACCCGAACATAAGGCCTATCAATGCAATCAGCGAAAAGGGTCAGTTCAAGCTAAACAGAAGTCCACAATACCTACTATCAACATTGCTGAAACCAAGGACACTGAGATAATATGTGCAGTTATCACCTTGGAGGCAAATCTAGTGCACAATCTAACAGAATGGATTCTGGATTCTTGAGCTTCAAGACATTTCTGTGCCAACAAAGAACTCATGATCGACTTTGAAGATGTTGCTGATTGACAATGCGTCTACATAGGTAACTCATCTACAGCTGTTGTCAAGGGTAAAGGGAAGGTTTTACTTAAGTTTACTTCTAGAAAAATGTTGTCTTTGAGTAACATTTTATTTGTCCGTTCCATTCGTAGAAATTTAGTTTTTAGTACCCTTCTCGATATTATTGGCCTAAAAATTATGCAAGAAGCTGACAAAGTTGTTATCATGTGAAATGGGAATTTTGTTGGGAAGGGGTATCATAGTGGGGATTACTTGTTCTAAATGCTGCTGTGCAAGTTAATAATGAAATTGCTGTCAATTCTGTTTATATTGCTGAGAATGTTGATTTGTGGCATGGTAGGCTTGGACATGTTAATTTTTCTTCATTGAAAAGGCTTAGAAACATGCGTTTGATTCCAAATGTAAATACTGAAAACAATTTTAAGTGTCCTATCTGTGTTGAAGCAAAATTTGTCAAGAAACTGCTTAAATCAGTAACTACCAGAAACAGATTTTTGTTGGAACTTTTGTATTCAGACTTAGCAGACTTTAAGAACATAATGAGTAAGGGCGGAAGGCATGAAGCCACCAGAAAAACCAGAAAATCTGGCGGAAGGCATGAAATGTGCGAAATCCTTTAAGCCAACTTGTTGATCAAAAAGTTTCCACCATCTTGGAGCGATTACAGAAACTATCTGAAGCATGAGAAGAAAGATCCCACGCTGCAGGAACTAATCAGCCACATGCGGACTGAAAAGGCAAACTGGCTGAAAGATAAGATGTCTTCTCTTTTGTTAAATTCTGTTAATACTAACTTGGTTGAATCTACTGTGCCAACGAACAAAGACAGGTTCAAAGACAAATGGAAGAAATTCTAGAAGTCAGATTATAATCTCAGAAACCAGAATGTCGTCAATAAGAAAATTCAGAAGCCCAAGGTAGTGTGTTATGTGTGTGGCAACCCAGACATAAGGCCTATCAATGTAATCAGCGAAAAGGGTCAGTTCAAGCCAAATAGAAGTCCACAACACCTACTGTCAACATTGTTGAAACCAAGGACAATGAGATAATATGTGCAGTTATCACCTTGGAGGCAAATCTAGTGCACAATCTAACAAAATGGATTCTGGATTCTTGAGCTTCAAGACATTTCTGTGCCAACAAAGAACTCATGTTCGACTTTGAAGATGTTGCTGATGGACAATGCGTCTACATGGGCAACACATCTACAGCTGTTGTCAAAGGTAAAGGGAAGGTTTTACTTAAGTTTACTTCTGGAAAAATGTTATCTTTAAGTAATGTTTTATTTGTCCTTTCCATTCGTAGAAATTTAGTTTTTAGTACCCTTCTTGATATTGTTGGCCTAAAAATTGTGCAAGAAGCTGCCAAAGTTGTTATCATGCGAAATGGGAATTTTGTTAGGAACGGGTATCGTAGTGGGGATTACGTGTTCTAAATGCTGCTGCGCAAGTTAATAATGAAATTGTTGTCAATTCAGTTTATATTGCTGAGTCTGTTGATTTGTGGCATGGTAGGCTTGGACATGTTAATTTTACTTCACTGGAAAAGATTAGAAACATGCATTTAATTCCAAATGTGAATACTGAAAACTGTTCTAAGTATCCTGTCTGTGTTAAAGCAAAATTTGCCAAGAAACCGTTTAAATCAGTAACTACCAGAAAAACAGATTTGTTGGAACTTTTGCATTCAAACTTAGCAGACTTTAAGAACACAATGAGTAAGGGTGGAAAGAAATGGTATATCACTTTTGTAGACGACCACTCTAGGTATACCAAGGTTTACCTTCTCAAGTCTAAAGATGAGGCTGAGGAAATATTCTTAAAGTACAAAGCCAAAGTTGAAAACTAGTTAGACCGAAAAATTGAGAGACTTAGGTCTAACAGAGGTGGGGAATATGATACTAATTTCTTGACTGCTTTTAATGGGAAAAATGGCATAATACATGCGACTAATGCCCCCGTACACGCCTCAACAAAATGGTGTTGCTGAACGACAAAATCGTACCCTTAAAGATATGATGAATGCTATGCTTGTAAGTTCTGACTTTTCTGATAACATGTGGGGGGAGGCTATCTTAACTGCTTATTTTATACTCAATAGAGTTCCCAATAAGAAGTTAGATCTGACCCCTATGAAAAGTATATGTTCCTAATCTGAATTATCTGAAAGTGTGGGGTGTTTGGCCAAAGTTGCAATGCCTAGTCATAAACGTTCTAACATTGGACCCAAGACTTTTGATGCTGTTTCATTGGTTATGCTCAAAACAGTGCTGCATTTAGATTTATGTTATTATCTGATTTTTCTATTTCTGAATATAGAGATGCTGAATTTTTCGAGCATGTTTTCACTTTGAAAAAGGATGTGCCTCATGTTGTGTATAATGTCGTGCTCGAACATGTGAACTTGCCCGCTTCTAGCTTTAGTGGTGGAGACTTGGTAACTGAACATAGAAAGAACAAGAGACAGAGGACTGAAACTAGTTTTGGCCATAACTTTATCACATCCTTATTAGTAGAATTCCTTGAGAACTTTGATGCTGATGCGTTGACCGATGAGTTTGTGTCTCTTCTCTCACTTGAAGAAGATCCTAAAACCTACCAAGAGGCTATGGGTCTATAGATGCTACTTTTTGGAAAGAAGCTATTAAGAGTGAAATAGACTCCTTTGAGTCAAACAAAACTTAGGAGCTGACCGACTTGCCTAAGGGGTGTTGACCTATTAGTAGCACATGGATCTTCAAGAAGAAACTTAGGATGGATGGCTCTATTGAAAGGTACAAAGCTAGATTAGTTATTAGAGGCTTTGACCAAAATAAGGGATTTGATTTCTTTGATTCATATTTCCCTGTGACTAAAATTGCAACAATCAGAACTCTAGTTGCTTTAGCTGCCATTCATGATCTTGTGGCGCATCAGATTGATGTTAAAACAACTTTTCTCAATGGTGACTTAGAGGAAGAGATTTACATGTCACAACCTGAGGAGTGTGAGGTTCCCGATCAGGAGAACAAAGTATGCAAACTGAGAAATTCCCTTTATGGTCTAAAGCAAGCCCCCAAACAGTGGTACGAAAAATTTGCTAGCTCTTTAGAGAAAAATGGCTTTGTTGTTAACAACTCAGATTCTTGTGTTTATTAGAAGATGATTGGATCTGATTATGTGATCACATGCTTATATATGAATGATATGCTGATTTTTGATACCAACTTGTCTGTTATTAATGAGGCTAAAAGACTTTGGTCTTCTCTCTTTGAAATTAAAGATTTAGGAGAAGCAGATGTGATCTTGGAGATTAAACTTAGGAAAACCAAGAGTGGCTTTTCCTTGTGTCAGTCTCATTACATTGAGAAAATGTTGAAAAGATTTAATTCTTTTGATGTGGTACCTGTGAGAACTGCCTATGACTCTAGCATACATCTTAAGAAAAACAGAAGACCTAGTGTGTCTCAAATTGAATATGCAAAAATAACAGGCAGTGTGATGTTTCTCATGAACTACACTCTTCTTCATATTACATATGCTGTTAGTAGACTAAGTAGGTACACTCATACCCCTGCTAAAGAACATTAGGATGCACTTCATCATTTGTTGAGATACCTTAGAGGCACTATGGATTGGTGTTTACATTTTTATAAATTTCCTGCTGTACTAGAAGATTTTTGTGATGCAAATTGGGTTGCTGATAACGATGAAGTAAGTTCTACAAGTGGCTGTGTTTTTACATTGGGAGGAGGAGCTGTTTCATGGAAGCCTACAAAACAGACATGTATAGCTCACTCAACCATAGAATCTGAATTTATTGCTCTTGAGTTGGCAGGTCAAGAAGCAGAATGGAATCTGGCTTAAGGGTCTCTTGACAGACATACCATTATGGGGGAAACAATCAACACCTATCTCCTTGCATTGTGATTTGCAAGCAGCAATCGGAGTTGCACAAAACAGTGTCTATAACGGAAAAAAGAGATATATCTGTATTAGACATGGTGCGGTAAAGCAATTGCTGAAGCATGGTGTTATCTCCTTGGAGTATGTGAGATCCTAGAAAAACTTGGCAGACCCTCTCAAAAAGGGATTGCCAAGAAGAGTAGTAGTTAATTGTTTTTAATCAATTTCAGGTTTACAAAATGTGAGAATTACTCACTTCAAGTCATTGCTAAACCCAATATCTCTTCTTGTTTTTGTTCTTGTTCATGTTCTTGTTCTTCTTCTGTTCCTCCTTTTTCTTCCTTCTCTTTTTCTCTCTGCCCCTTACTCTCTCTCCCTCTCTTTCGCGCTTTTGTTGTGTGAGTGATTTTGGGAGGAAAGAAGAAACACAATGTTAGGCGATAAATTGTCATATTTTACGTGCCTCTTTCACCAACTTTTAGATCGTATAATAACTTAATCTTTAGGATTTTTACTTATTTTATTTACGTTTTGTAGGAAACAAGTTTAAATGGAGCAAGCACCACGAAAAGGAGGGCAGATAGACAAAAACAGTGAAAGCAGGCAAGAAAGGCACGACGGGGGGCCGAACCACCGCGCCAGAAAAATGGCACTGTAGGGCCGTGCCACCTGGCACAGTTGTGCCACTTGGCACGGTCGTGCCCCTCCCGCGTCACCCGCTCGCCAGATTTCTATTTAAGCCTTATTCGGCGTTTTTGTTCGGGACCTCCCGGAGCTCTCATTTAGCGACTTTTTGGGAGTTTTTAGGTTAGGATTAGCCAATAAAAATCCCATTGAGGAATTAGATTAGGATTTGTCTCTGATTGTTTAGATTCAAACTTGCGGATTCTCAAGTTCATTCAATCAACATAAGTTTTCTCTTCTCTTGCTCTCTTTATTTTGTATGTTTATGTTCATGTTTTGGTTTATACGCTTTTGTAATGTTTATAGATTATAGTTGTGAATTTGGATTGTGATTAGCCTTGTGATGGCCAATTGATTGTTGTCAGACCTTTGCCTCTCTTATTCATGCTAGAATTTAAGGTTTTCTCTCACGCCCACCATGTGTTCGATGAAATGTTTGAAAGAGCTTTCATCCGTATTTTGGGGCAATTGACTTATATTGAAAGGTGAGGTTGATTGTCTAGTGTAGGTAAATTGAATGGTTGGGATTAGGACATGAAAATAGTCTCGGCGCTAGTTAGGTCAACGATTGTCAACCTAGTAGTTTAGTCGAACTAATCCCATGAAAATAGGTGGTTAGAACAACTAGACTAGCCTACTAACCTTGAGAGAGGGCTTGGGTGGCCTCAATGACGCAACCGATCAACCTCGAATGCTAGCATAACTTTTGAGGGTGAGGGTTTAACTTGATCAGCTGATTTATCTTAGGTTTAATCATAATCGTAGTCCTTTTGTTATTTTAGTAGTTTAGTTTTATTTTCTATTCCTTCAACTTTGCCTAGCTTGAGACGCTTTAGTTAGATTCGGTACTTGGAAATCCAACTTTCTGCGGATGACATCCCGAGTAGTCAACGATGCACCTTGCACTTGGGGTTTATAAATGTTAAAACTTTTTTCCCTAACAAGTTTTTTGCACTATTGCCTGGAGTTGGCATTTTCCAATATTGGAGTTTACTTAGGCATTCGAAACTAGACTTTTATTTTGCAAAAAAAAAAGGTCTTTTCCCCACTTTCCTGAATATGAGCATGAATTGTTTTGGAGATACTATGGTAGATTACATGTTTTTCTTGCTCATTACAATTATTATTTGGAAAAGTGGGAAATTTTGAATACAGTTTATAAGGGTGTGAATTGTGAGGCCCGTACTCTTTTAGAGTATTGGAATTTTTGTGCTAAAAATGTTGATGAAGCCTGGGATTTTCTTTATTGATTGGCTCAGGATACTTATGAATACGAGATTAGTTGCACTAATTCATGCATCCCACCCCCTTATATCCCTAATTATGCTCCTCCTATGTGCGAAATTTGCCATTGTTTTGACCATGACAGTAATTCTTGTCGCTATTATATTTCTGATGAGGGCATTGCTAGACTTAGCAATATGATAGAGATGATAAATGAGCAACAAATTGAGTTTGCTAATAAAATGCGGGAGTATGATCTATCACTTGAGACTGACCTTAGTTCTAGTTCTCCTAGACTTGATGTTAATCTGTCTGATGATGGTGTATCTTTCCCTCCTCTAGAGTCTGGACTAGAGGAAGTACTCGACCATCCCTTGACTACTTCACTCACAGTTGCTCCATCCTTTTCTAATACCCTTAGGGACAGTACTGCATTTATCATGATCTTTCTTGATACACCATCCCCTTTAGCTCAATCGACAGAGTTCGAGGTAGGTGAGACCTTTGGTGTAAGTGCTTAGTGTTGATGAGGATGATACTTGGTTTGAGTTAGGCGACGTTTTTATTGAGGAGTATGATCTCCATGAAACTCCCATAGGGACTTCATGTGTGGATGTTGTGGTTGCGGGGCCAGCTAATCCTTATTTTGTTAATAATATATCCCCTAACCCTCTTGATACATTCCATGCTTCTTCTTCCTGCTCACCACCCTCTCCTTCCCCTGAGTATTGTGATATGTTACTTATTGATTCTTATGCCATACTTAAGGGGAATGAGGTTGACTGTTCTAAGTCCCCAAGTACCTTTAGGGGGTACGATCCCTCCCTTGCTCCTTAGCGTCTATACCTAGAGGACATGCTTGGAAAAATCATATTGACTAGTGTATTCGATTATTCCTCTGATTTTTCCAAGGCATTTGCTATGTTTAGGAGAGCATTTATTCTTATGCGTGTACTCGTATTTGTGTGCTCTTACTTACATTCATTTGAGTTGCATGCTTAAGTGTTCGAGAAGCTCTTGTGAGTATTGACTGCATCTGAGTCGATAGCTTGAGTCTTGAGGGACGAGTGATTGATGCTCCTTAAACCCCTGTGATATAGTTTGGGTACATTCAATGCCCGACCTAGTATACTCGTTCTAACTCTTCTCCCTTCTTTTTATTTTCTTTCTTTTTCTTTTTGCTTAGTGTGGATATTAGGTTGTGTTTTTGCTGGAGATAATCTTGAGGAGAAATTTGGGATGTTGTTGAGACATTGATGGTTATGATCACCGTTTTTGTGTTTTTGTGGATATTTGTGTGTTTTGATTGGTCGTGTTGTTGGATTGGTATATATTTGTTTTTGATCGTGTTAGTTTTGTATATATGTGTGGTTTTGTTGTTGATTGGGTGGGATTTTTTTTTATGGTGAGTGTGCTAGCTTGTGTATATATGTCTTCATTGAGTCTTTTTATGGATTTTGTTTTGTTTTGTGTCTTGTGTGTGTGATTTTGCTTTTGTGTATTTTTGTGATGGCAGTAACTCCTTGGCTTCCAATGAGGATGTTGTGAGATCTAGGTGTGGGGGAGGAGATGCTACGCTTCAATCTTTTGAAAAAGGAAAAGAGAGGAAATTTTTCGAAAACCTAAAAAGATTTTATATTTTGAACTTGTTTTTGGGAAGTCTTGTACTATTTTGACTGACTTTGATCCTTGTACCTTAGCTATTAGCTTGTACATAAATAAGTTGTTCATGATAGATCTTTGTCCTAAATATGTCATTCTTGGTCCCAATTCTAACCCCAATAGTCTGTTGTAGCTGTGTAATCCAATTCTTGTGTACACTTCATCATTATCTTAGGGTCTTAATTTTTCGTAATTGACTCTCCCACCTGTTTTTGGCACGATTACTTTGATATTTATCCGCATTCAAAAAAAATGAAAAAAAAAGGGAGAAAAAGAAAAACATAAAATAAGGAATGACAAGTATCCCTTTGAGGCATGCGCTACTGGGCGTTACCCTTTGAGACAATACTGCTACTAGGTGTTATCCTTTGAGGTAATATTGCTACTGGAAAAGCTTGCTTCCTGTGTTAACAAGTCAATAATGTAGCATGTGCCAGTTAGGTGGGAACAAGTTTGATTTTGGTAAGCTTAAGTTCTAAGATGATGATACACTTACACACCAAGCACTAGAATGGATTCTAAGTTTTGATGTACAGTGGAGTGAAAAGTTGGTTCTTTGATATCATATATGTGGATAGAGAACCTTGATATGTACACTCTGTTTATATACAGGCTAATATCTTTGTTGCATGGGTAATTCGGTCGGTTAGAATATGTACAGTCTTCCCCTTGTATAGATATTTGTGCCTTGTTTGTATACCTGTTTTGTTTTGTTTTGTTTGTTTTCCTTTCTCCTTTTCCACTTGTTTTCCTTTTTCAAGATTTTCTGGGTATATCTTCTGCAAACCCTCACGAGACCTTACTCGTCTACTTGGGAAAACCAAGGGGTTCAAAGGGCTTGTTGCATACGCTAAATGCAACCGTGATTCCTACGAAAGTGAGTTAGGTTCTTAAGTTAGTTTTTCTTTTGTTTTGCTCGAGGATGAGCAAAAGATAGGTGTGGGGATATTTGTTAGGCGATAAATTGTCGTATTTTATGTGCCTCTTTCACCCACTTTTAGCTCGCATAATAACTTAATCTTTGAGATTTTTACTTGTTTTATTTACGTTTTGTAGGAAATAAGTTCTAATGGAGCAAGTATAATGAAAAGGAGCGAAGACAGACAAAAACAGCGAAAGCAGGCAAGAAAGGGATGACGGCGGGCCGAACCACCGCGCCAGAAAAATGACACAGTGGGGTCGTGCCACTCGCCTGATTTTCTATTTAAGCCTCCTTCGGCGTTTTTGTTTGGGACCTCCGCGGGCTTTCCTTTAGCGGCTTTTCGGGAGTTTTTAGATTAGGATTAGCCAATAAAAATCCAATTGAGGAATTAGATTAGGATTTGTCTCTGGTTGTTTAGATTTAAATTTGTGAATTCTCAAGTTCATTCAATCAACATAAGTTTTCTCTTCTCTTCCTCTCTTTATTTTGTATGTTTATGTTTATGTTTTAGTTTATATGCTTTTGTAATGTTTATATATTATAGTTGTGAATTTGGATTGTGATTGACCTTGTGATGGCTAATTAATTGTTGTTAGACCTTTGCCTCTCTTGTTCATGCTAGAATTTAAGGTTTTCTCTCACGCCCACTATGTGTTCGATGAAATGCTTGAAAGAGCTTTCATCTGTATTTTGGGGCAATTAACTTATGCTGCAAGGTGAGGTTGATTGTCTAGTGTGGGTAGAGTGAATGGCTGGGATTAGAACATGAAATAGTCTCATCGCTAGTTAGGTCAAGAGTTGTCAACCTAGTACTTTAGTCGAACTAATCCCATGAAAATAGGTGGTTAGAACAACTAGACTAGCCTGTTAACCTTTGAGAGAGAGCTTGGGTGGCCTCATTGTCGCAACCAATCAACCTCGAATGCTAGCATAACTTGGGAAGGTGAGGGTTTAACTTGATCAGCTGATTTATCTCAGGTCTAATCATAATCGCAGTCCTTTCGTTATTTTAGTAGTTTAGTTTTATTTTCTATTTTTTGAGTTTTGCCTAGCTTGAGGCGCTTTAGTTTGCTCTGGTACTTAGAAACCCAACTCTCTACAGACGACACCCGGAGTACTCAATGATGCACCTTGCACTTGGGGTTTATAAATATTAAAACTTTTTTCTCTAGCACACAAGCCCCCTATTTTTGATGTGATAAAATGCGCCCTCTTCTCTTTTTCCTTTTTTTGGCACTTCATTTCTTTTTTTTTGTCCTTTTTTTGGCAAGGTTGTGTTGATATTACTGATGAGCATACTTTAATTATTCCCCAAATATAACAATGTCAACTTAAAACAAACATATACATCTAAAATAAAATGCACCAAACGTACACATAAATTGCACATTTGCATATAGATCAAAACTAATAACCAAGATTCCGGGGTGTGACATAGTTGTAATTGAGTGACATCATTCTCACCTCCCAATGGTGAGTTTTCGGACTTAGAATTTGAAGGTAATGATGATGCCTTAGCTATCTTTATGAAATATCGATACATTTTGATTTTTGAAAAAAATATTGAAATTAAACCCACAAATTAAACAAATTTGGAATTGAAATTGCTAAATAAACTCATAAATTAAACAGAAAAAGTAAATTAACATACGAATTGAAGGATTAAATAAAAATGAAGTTAATTAAAGCATTTAAACTAGCACTAGCAAAGTGAGAACTTACAAATTAGGAGAGGCTATAAGGCAATGAAGTGAGTACATGACAAACCCCACGACCCACGTCGGCCACGCGGGCGACCAGCCGCTAGTGCCATTTGCCATTTGCAGGTGATAGGATGGAGATTAGAGAGCAAAGGGGTTAGGGTTTTTGGAACATAGGAACAAAGTGTCAAAGTCGAACAAGTAGGGGTGAGCGGGATCGGGTACCTAGTTGGATTTTTAAGAACCGAAATCGAACCCTGTTGGAATCAGGTCCTAGAATTTGGACCCGGTTGGGACAGGGTTCAATTTTAGGTACCCGATTCCTAAGTAATATTTTTTTTATTTTTTCCTAAGAAAATAGGGAGAGTGAGGAATTAAAGGAAGTTGAGAACTCCTATCTGAAGCCAAATTCCTAAAAGTGAATGATAAGGCTTAATCAAATACACAATAAGCAATAAAGTAGATTCACGTATTCTAAAATAAACTCAAAGAATTGGATGCAATGTTAATAAAAAACTCACAAATCAAGATTACAGAACGAACGAGAAACCCATAAATTATTTTAATTCACTTAGAATGGAGAGAGAAAGCAAGGGAAACTGTCCAAATAATATAAAAATAAATGCATGGTAAGCAACAAAGCTCATGAGGGGAAGAACTAAAGCTTGAAGAAAGAAATCCATGGCAGCTGAGGTACATAAATAGTAAGTTGAGGATAAATTGAAAGTAAAAGAGACAACGGGCTAAAATGGGGGTAGTTCGGAGTTGGATTTTGGTACAAAAGATACATCACTTAAGGAATAAGGGTTACCTTTTATGTTTTTTTCATCAAAATTCTTTAAATTTTGATCGGGTATTGGGTCTGGATTCAGTTCCAAATATTTAGGACCTGGTATCGGACCCGATACTAAATTTTGAAATCGATCATAGAGCCAACCTAACCGAGTTCGTACCCTTTGGGTCCAAACTAGTTCTGGGTCAAAAACCGGGTACTCGATTTTTTTGCTCACCCCCACGAACAAGGGCAGAGGTCAGGGTTTGTTTTGGGTGGCTCACTGGGTGATTGTTAAAATTGAAAAACAAAAAACCAATATAATGAAAACATGAAAAAAGAGGTTCAAACATGCGACCTTGTGACAGCCAAGGTATAACAAGCACACATTGCAACCACGGACCTAAGGGGCATTTCCATGTAGCTATCCACCTCATTTTTTATTTATAGTAAACTTCTTTTTTTCTGAAGTTTTTCATATATTATTTTTTTTGGGAGGGATGTTAGTTGACCTCACGCTCTCCTCATCCCTAATTTCATGTCTATTTTTTGTTGATGACAGTCTTTCAATTTGCAAGACAAAAATGAGAGCATGCAACAAACTCAGGATATTATTGATAAATTTTACAACCTCTCTAGATAGCTCATTAATTTTCATTAACATATATAGTCTTTTCCAATAATGTGACTGCAAATCAAAAAACATATTGTGGCTAGCATTTTCAATATTCCCCAATGAGAATCCTTGGGCAAATATCTAGGATGTCCAGTGTTCCAAGGGAAACCTAAAGCATATGCCTTTCAGAAATCCTTGCCAAGGCAACTGGTAGGATGGAAAGTTGGAAAGCAAGTAGCCTTTCTGAGGCTAGAAGAACCATTCTTATTCAATCTCACATAGAATCATTACTAGCTCATACTATACAGTGCTTTGAACTTCCAAAGAAAATCACCACGCTACTAGATAGATTTAATAGAGAATTTTTTTTTTTTAACAGAAAAAATTCAATACATGGAAAGCTCTGCCAATGTTAGTGTGGGATAAAGTCTATAGGACCAAAAAATTTAGTGGATTAGGGTTATGAAATATGGACACAGTTAACTTAGTCTTGCAAAGTAAGCTAGCTAGGAAAATTTTACAAGGGAAAGGCGGTCTACAGGTAGAAATTATGGAGCAAGAATACTTAAAAAATTCTAACCTACTAGAGTGTAGTACTGAAGCCTATAACTCTTCGATATGGAAGAGTATTTAAGAAGTAGATTCTTACTTAATAAAGGATTTAGATGGAGAGCAGGAAATGGTAAAATTATTAAATTTTGGTGCTATAATTAGATTGACACCTCCAACCTCATGGAGTTACTTGATAAGGACATTTCTTTATTACCCAATCCTGAATGTACAGTCAATGATTTTACTAAAGATAATAAAGTTTAGGAAGTTGATAAACTTAGAATGGCTATTAATAATAAAGAAATACTACAAAAGGTATTGGGGATACCATTGCTTTAATTTAATACAAAGTCAATTACTTGGATAGCTCATAGTAATATTGAACCAAATGACCATGACTGGCCATACAAATGGATATGGAAGCTTAATGTGACGCCAAAGATTAAAAAAATTTCAAGGAAAAAAATGCATAATGCGCTACTAATATGAGGGAATCTTTTAAAAAGAGGCACGCATATCAATCTTATGTGCCTATTTAGTGTGGATTATAGTGAATATAATGATCATCTGTTTTGGGAGTTCCTATCCATTAGAAGACTGTGGAATTCAGCCTTTCATCATAATTGGTTATAACTCCCTAGTATGCAGACGAACCGCAATGTTCTAGGCAACTGATCCTCAAATTCCAACGGAACCACAATAGTATGATATTAAAAAATCTGCATTCCTATTATGAAGCATATGGAAAGGAAGAAATGCAGTGGTTTTCGAGAGCAAAGTCTTTAATGCTCTTAGAACTTTGATTAAAGTAAAACAAATGTATGCAAAATGGCGAATCGGAGCTTGCATGTTCGGTAATACTTCTTCTAAGGCAGTTCTTCGATGTGTTCCAGCTGAAACCTTATTATGAGATGAGATGCTCCCCGCCTTAACTTGGACGGATCTCTCGCGCACAAATCAGCGGCCAAAGGTTTTGTCATTAGAGACTGTGCTGGCAAACTCATCAAAGCGAGAGCGGCACACTAGGGAGATTTCATCATTCCACTACCAGAAGCAAAAGCTTTGTAAGACGTTATACAAGCAGTAGTTGAAGCAGGTTTCAAGCAAATCATAATTGAAGGTAATAATTCTATAGTTACACAAGCAAATAAAGGGTAGGTATCTACGTCTTAACAAATTGCAATCATTATCCGCGATATATTGAGGTATTTGAGCGCAATGGAGTGATTCATCATCTCACACATGTATAGAGAGCTAGTATGGTGGCTGATTGGTTATCCAAATTGGGCAGATGCTCACCTCAACAACTTTTTGAGACTATTCACCTCGAATGACCTTAGTGATATTATGTTTTTTGATGTGGTGGAACGAATGTTTGTGAGAAGAGACATCTGATCCTCCCTTACCACTTACTATTGTTTAAACAAAAAAGTTGCTAGACTTTGGCTCGATGACTTTAAGTAGGTACCATTATTGTATTAAGTGAATCAAGATTGATCTACAATTTTGATTGCACTAGGATTACAAGAAGTTAATCATACTCTAAAGTTAGTTTGTCAAAATATATATTGATTTATGATTCGAAACACAGATTTGTTTGAGAAACCATTTTTGTGAGAATATAATTTTTAACTTTAAATTATTTACGTGGCATTCAACTCAAGCTTACTTTTAGTGATTGAACTATTAGTGATCGACCTCAGTTACCAAAATTCATGGTTAAAGTGTTAACTCGGAGCCTACAAAATGTCAACAAGGTCAATTTTCAAGGGACGCAAAGAGCAATACATTTTTAGCTGTTTGCGCCTTCTTGTGGCTTCGACTCAAGTAATCATTGACATTCATTCATTTACATCCGTGCATTGTTAAGATAATCGACCCGATCATTGAATTGATTAGAAAAGCGGGCCAATGGTTCATACGATCAAACCGGTATGCACTTGTTAAATCAGTTGACCCAGTTAATGGTTACACCGAATTGGACCTGTCAAATCCAATTGACCGATGGAAAAATTTACTGTACATTTTCTTATATCAAATTTTTATATAATAATACACAAAATATGACAATGCAAAAAATTATTAAAAGAAGATATAGTAAATAATATTAGACTAGGCAGTGCAGTGTAATTAACTATTAGGTGGATTGGAGCCATAGAAAGTGACACCATTTCATTAAAATCCTGGACTATTGTTTAAGGCCCATAATTTAAACAAAACCCTAGCCTAACCTACTACCATTTTCCTCGCACGCCGCACCCTCAACTCCAAGACCCTTGTGCTCCCTCTCTCTCTGTCTGCCATTTATTGGTTTTCCGCCCCAAACCTCTAGCCCCCCTCTCTACCATCTTTCTCTCTCTCATCTTTATTACCAGATTCCGTTCCATCTTCCTCTCTTGTCTTGCTAAGCTCCTTGGTGTCGATGTGTGAAGGTTGGGGGCCCTGCTTTGAGAAGTGTGGCTATCGTTTCCAATGGAGACCTGAGTAGTCCGAAAAAAAGAAGACAAAGAGTTGGCCGGATTAACCAATTCAGATCCATTTTTTTGATTCACTAGCATAGAGGAGTCAAAGCACTTTTCAGACTGGCTAGGTCACCTGTTCCCTGTTGAACAATTCGATTGGCCAGGCAGGTCTGATTTTTGTAACATTGCATCTGTGATAACCTCAAACCTATACTTTTATTATACATGCTTTAGATTCGTGTTAAGTTCCTTTCATGCCCGCCATATTTGAATTGATTTTTGATCTGAACCATATTTGAACATTATTTACAAAGCAGATTAATTTCAAGTCTTCCAGTCTTTTAGAGGTCCAATTTGTCTCAATACAGGCCACATAAACAAAAAAATATATCTCAAATTCAATTTGAATTAGGCCAATTTGGAAAACTTTGCTTTCAAGTTCAATATGCATAGCCTAGAATCAGAACAAACTTAGGTCACCCTTATATTAGGCCTCAATTGG
Source organism: Carnegiea gigantea (assembly GCA_029747015.1). NCBI lineage: Eukaryota > Viridiplantae > Streptophyta > Magnoliopsida > Caryophyllales > Cactaceae > Carnegiea > Carnegiea gigantea. Next base: position 3,383 of record JAKOGI010003599.1, on the reverse strand, counting down.
ACATTGGGTTGCATTACATGAATATGGATTGACTTTGCCCGGTGTACATGAGCCTGCCCAAACCTAAATGCCACAATAATAGGTGTATGTTCACATATTAAGTAGATTGGCAAAAGCATACAAACGTCATAAATGAATTCTCCACCAACGCACGTCAATGTATTTAACCAAATGGGTAGTACATCTCAATTCAAGTAGAGTAAACGCCCAAAACGGGCATACACAAAAAGGGGAAAAGAAAGGGCAATAAGAACTAAACAATAAGATCTTGGCTGAAGATGCCAAGATATTCTAGTAATAGATATTGTTATGTTCTTTAGCTGTAAGCTATGCTTAACCAGACCAAATGCAAATCCTGTCCCCTACTCCCATCCATCCGCCTAATGAGAAAAGAAAACTAGGAGAGGAAACAAAAAGGAAAATAAAAAGAGAAAAAGGGGGAGGGGGTTTGACCATGAACACTTACACAGCTAACACACAACTAGAAAACATGCAGCTACAACAAGAATGAGAGAAATGAGGAAAGCCCATACAGAAAGCAATGAACATAAAAGAAATATGACATTGGTAGGGTGCTGGGAGAATAATGGATGTGTAAGAAGTTTGAAGACACAAGAACGGGTGTTGGTGTTGGCTATTTTAGCTTGTGCCACAGCGAGACCTTCGATGCTTGTAAGCACTTAACTCTGGCGAAGACTAAACCCGCCTTAGGAGGGTTTCCGCCCACGAGAGAGTTCTCATAGATTTCCTTACACTCTTGCACCACTCGTTTCATGGAAGGGGAAAAATTGGGAAGTATAAATTTTATCTAGACAGAAAAGAAAGAATGATCAAGTATGCAAGAAGAAAGCTAGGAGTACAAAACCATGAAAACAAAAAAGAAAAAAGACGAAAAATAGAGAGTACTAATCTGAAATATAAGAGAGAGCTGAATTGATGTTTTAATGGAAGTTCTCAGCGCATATTTAAAGGTACAACAAATAAGTGTTGGTAATTTGGATGTGGCAATAGGAACATAGGCATAACATCAAGTCGTAAACGAGAAATAGGAAGAACTCAAATTGCAATTGAGCTCTTTCAAGCTACCCACTCTAGGTGAGACGAGTTTTGACACTTTGAGCCATACATACCCTAGTCTCTTGTTGTTCTTCAACTACTATTTACATGGTTGGCTTACCTCTTTGGCATCCATGCGTGGTATGCCTTCTCTTAAGGCCACAAGTTTTTCCACCATGTCATGCTGCAATAGGGAAAAAAGTAATCAACTTGCATGTAACAATTGATTGTTACAACAGGGCTTTTTAAACTTGAAAATGTTGTTTAAATTTAAGCAGATCAGCCTTGTTCCTTTTGTCTGCTTGGTGGTTTTCATTAACGTGAACTCTAGCAGGGAGAGAAACACCATAGTTTTGGTCGTTTTGTCCATTGGAAATTCAGTCATATATACAAAGAACCATAGAGAGAGACAATTACATAGGAAGAAACACACAGAAGTGAAAGGGTGAGCAGGGCAAAGCATAACTATTCTTACCGGACAGTCAGGTTGATGTTCTAGAATGTTCGTATAGACAAGTGTGAATGTGACAAGGCTTTCTGCTGAAGCAAGCTCCCTTGGATCACCCAATATTCTAACTCTGCTTTCAACTTCCTTGAGAGAGAAGACGTAAATGCTCAGTAAAGACATGAATGACAATCACCAGATATCACATCTTGCTGCAAGTGGAAACTTACAGACACACTAGTGTATTCCCTAAAGAAATCCATCAAAACTTCCTCATCTAACCTCATCCTCTCAATAGTTTCCTCCTTGATGTAACAATCAATTGTTACATGCAAGTTTGTCATTTTCTTGTCTTGTTTATCATGGACTTCAGTTATGTGGCTGAAATATAGTTTGTAGTAATGCAAGCAGTTTAATGCCACTTTGTATGGGCATAGGAACACCCCCGCCCCCAAAAAAGAAAAAGTAGGAAAGCATATTTGATAACAAAGTTGAGCAGCTATGCATCATATAACTACATGAGCCTGGAGGCTGAAGCTGCTCAAATTGTAGCCCATAAACAAATTGGCTAGGTTTTATTATTTCTTTCCATGCAGTTGGGGACGGTAGATGGGATAGGGAAACCATTACAGAGCTAGTACAAACTGTCTTTATTTTCAATTTATTTACAGTGTGTTTGACCCTCTCTGCCATATCTTTTCTCTCACTAGACAATCTTTATTTCTAACCTATCAAGCAGAGAAGCACTACTCAATTCATTCTTACATTTTGCAGATCAATGCTGCTTGTAATTTGGATCTTTTTGACTGCCTCCAGTCAAGTAGGATGAAGTGTGTAATCACCAGGCCCAACAATTGCTAGATATGCGATGTATGAATTAAGAGATTTAATTCAAGCATAATACTACGACCTAAATTTTAGAGCACAAAGAAGGGGCTGTTGTAAAGTTATACAGCCCATGCTGTCAGCAAAAAAGATGCTAATCTCTGCCATTAATCCAATATAATCTCAAGACTTGAATCAAAGATGAAGCCTTGTTAAGTTAGTAAATAGTATTCATAACAATGGACAAACATTTATCTTCTACCAGGCAAAAAAATGAATCAATAGTTTACGAACTTTTCCTCATAGATGATCCTTAATAGATCTTCTAAAACAAAGAACGGACTAAGGTTGGAAGTAACTTGGAAGTATAATACAGCAGACCCCTTTAAAGTCTTCAAACAATTCAATTCCAAATCAGGCCTTGGAACTTCTGAGGCCGCTTCAGACTGAAATTGAATAGCCACGCCAAAGGACGTAATCATTTGCCAGTGGATAATGCTAGTCAAATTGTCAATGTCACATTGTGTTAAAACTGTTCAAGCAAAATTATGCTACAATACACAAGGGAAAAATACTAACATTTTTATGTCTGTGAAATAATCTCCAAATGTTGCGACAAGGTACTCTATCACCATTCTGAGATAAAAGGGGATTCCAAGTCAGACACTAAAAGCAATCCATTAAACTCGACAAAGAAAAGTTATATACCGAAGGAAGACCGCATATCATGAAGCAGCCAGGGATGTTCGGGTACTTGAGATAGTTTTCAAACACCAAAAAAAAAAAAAAAAAAAAAAAAAACAACAACAAAAAGGACCAGCAGTCCATGAAATCAATCCCCCAGCCGAAAAAAGATAGAAACTGCTCAAAGCAGATGTGAAAGTGCGACTCACATGCATATATAAGCATCAGCATATGTGCGTGTACCTATATGCGCACATGAACACAGACACACAAACATACACACACACATCTATGTACATACATACATAGATATACATACATACATATATATATATATATATATATATATATATATATAGTATATATATATATA